>CAIGQW010034901.1:447614-501491 GCA_903798125.1 Danio choprae
ATAATACTCCAGGATTGTGCCATAGTCATAGTCTCATGAGTTATACCCGTTTAATGCTAAAACTAAAATGCAAGTAAATAGTTTGAAAGGTTTTACTCTAATACAAAACAAGTTTCATACATGTTTAAAAAAAACAGTTTTCATGATGAAACTTGTTAATTTTTTCACAAAACTATTGAAATTATTCTTGATACTTTTCTGTAAATACAATGCTGACAGCTATCAGAGACGAGTCTTCACCTAAAAACACGGTCCAACAAAAACCTGCACAGTGTGGTCCATGATCTTGATACAAATCAAGAATGAATCTAGTGGTGTAAACATAATTCTCCAAATGAAGACTTTACAAAAGTATTTTTCAAATTGATACAAAAAGATTTTCACTGTAAATTACACATTTTTTAAATCTACATCAGTGTTTTGCAGACAATAATATCTTCGTTAGATATGGGTTAGAGTGTGTAGAACATTAAAGATTAAAATGTTACATTGGTGTGACATAACGTTTGTTAGCATGTAAAATCCCATGCAGGATTTTAGCCCAAATATTTACACATACAGAAGTAGGTGAAAAAAAAACCTAACACTATTGTGCCAATTATCTAGCAAAGTACATAGATTTTATATGGTGAACACCAGAAATATTGTCTGGATTAACAATTGATCGTGAGCCATGAAACATACTTAACACATTTGAGGAAAATGTTGAGTAATAAATGAATAGCTTTTTTCCTGAAGTTAAAGAGTTTGTCCTAAAACAGTGCGTGATGTTTCTACTGAAGTGAGACACGCTCTTGAAGAAACAGTGTTGAATTTCATTTTATACAACAATCTAAAGTTTTGAAGGGGATAGACAAAAGCACCTTCATTTAGTGATATGCGGTATGTTGAGGTACGCTTAGAAATCACAGTTTCCTTTTATTTTTATATTCTGACATGTTAGGTGAAATGTTTTATGTTTGTTCCTTTTATAATTTACATACTATCTGTGGGGCCTGATCAAAGAATTGGTTAAAAATTCTTCACGCACATCTACAAAATATGGTACAAACACACTGAGGTTGGACAAGGCAACAAATAGGTAAGATGGAGACACTTGTTTGAATACTTTTTGACTCTGCTTAATTGGTTATTTTTACATTAGCCTCTAGATCATGTTGTATTGACAGTACTGGGATAAAGACAGGCTGATGTTCTGAGTACACACACACACACACACACACACACACGACAACTTTTCTTCTCCCCCACAGAAAGTGGCCAGATAGCATAGCAGCCTTGGTTGTTAAATAAAACAAGAACTTTTGTAGATCAAACAAAGTTTTCAGTGTAAGACCCCCAATCAAAGGATCCTCGGTCAGAGGTATACGATCGTTTGCCCGATTACTCCCCCCAACCTGAAACCCCCCTGCTTACACTCAGAGACTGGAAGGAGCTGGAATGCCAGGAGAGCAGAATAAGTTGTAAAAATGACAAACCATACACATTGTCACAAATCTAACTGTAAATCCTACCAAAATCGGCCTGACACATAGTTTAACGGTCAACCTGGGACAAACCGCCATAAATCCTACCCTAAAGCAGACACCCTAAGCCTGTGACTGGGGTAAAACAGCCTGTCACTGGTCACCAGTCTTTCATTCATGAAACACATTGGACAAACCATACAGTCCATCAACAACAACAACAACAACAACAACAACAACAACAACAACAACAGGGTCATAAATTATAGACATAAAAACAATAAATCATTTTGACACACAGTATTTGATATAACTACTTACAAATCTTCATGAGTTTCTTTCTTCTGCTGAACTCTAAAGAACATATTAATACTATGGAAGTCAATGGTTGCATGTTTCCAGCCTTCTTAAAATGTCTTCATTTGTGTTCAACAGAAGACAGACAGACACATAGGTTTGGAACAAGTGAAGGGTGAGTAAATGACAATTTTCAGTTTTGGGTGAACTATCCCTTTAAGGCGGTTACAAATGCAAAAAGTCTGGCAGTTGCAAGGCTTAACTAATAAAAGTGGCCTGATTGTAATTTAATCAATTATCCCAGAATAAGCAGCTACTTTAATATTATTTATATGCCATTATAATTTTTTTGTTATTACTTGTGATTTAGCAATTTAATACAATACAGTTTTTTGTAATTGTGCTTGAGCAACTTTTTTTAATTTACATTTTTTTGCTTTTAGTTACCAAAATAATTTTAGATTACAAAAACAACATTGAATAACATCCATTTTAATAATTGACTTGCACAATTATGCTATTAAATGTAGTTCATAAAGACACACACACATTTTCAGTCTGCTCAATGTTTATTGAATTAAGCAGATAACAAATAAAAGAGGTTGCCCACACAGAAAAACAGCTTAACATGGCTAAAGTACAATTCTTCCAACGTTAACTAGCAAAAATAGAGATGTAATTGTCAGCGGGCTAAGTGCTTACAGAGGCATCCACATTGGTCACCAATATTTCAACCGGCTCTTCCCTTAGAGCGGACTCACTTGAGCGATGCCGATCACACCACAGGCCAGACGACCGCCAGCGTTGCCAGTTTTAAGACTTTCTTCATTACCACCCTTACCCAAGTCATCCTCCTTCTCATGGATCTACAGCAGAAAAGACAAGAGGTTGGCACAGTTACTGCACAGTTATTGTCATTAGATGTGCCGCTATTAATAAATTGATGCTTTCTTACCACCATGGTCCTCCCAATAATAGAGTGTTCCCCTGACAGAGTCAGCATTTTATCCACAATGTCAATTTTTGCGACACCACTGGCATCAGCGGTCACATTACCCAGGTCTCCGACATGTCTGAGAGAAACATTACAGTAATAAAAACCCATCTACTAAACAAAGACCCCCACACTAAAAAAATACTGTATTCCTAATCTGCATGCAATGAAAAACAAACATTAGATCTTTCATTACTTTATTATTTATATACCGTTTATTTATAGCTTTTGTTTATTGCCAATTGTTTATTTTTGTAATAGCAATTACACCTGACTTCTTGTAGGTTTCACTTTCATTTTTTAATTGGGTTGTCATGTTGTTGTTTTTTGCCCTTCCTCTTTTGACAAATAATTCATTTGAATTTTGGCCAATAAAATGTTTTTCATATAAAACGCCATTCATCGTTCCGTTTTCTTATACCGCACATGCCTAATTTAGATACACACCCATTTGGCAAATGCCATTTTCACACAAACAGGATTTAAGCAAATCTGACAACTTTGTGGGCAAGTGAGTTTCTGCTTTGAGTGATGATGCATACAGACAATAAAAACGAGCATTTAACTATATCTAGATATTATGAATCATGCAAAACAGACGTATCGGAGCACACTGATAAACTCACCTGACACTATCGGTTGGTCCACCGTGAGTTTTCTTATGAGGGTTAAAGTGTGGACCTGCACTGATGCAGCCTGTGATCAACAGAGCAAACGAAACAGCACAAGTGAGATTTGTGGCCCTTTAAATGCATCGAGTGTTCACACTATGAAAGTAATCCAATCAAATGTCTCTTGAAAAGTAGTTGAAAATTTACTCTGTCCACTTTGGATTCAAAACCAGGTGAAGACAGCATAATGGTTTGAGGTCAAGGTTTTTAGTCCCAATGGGATGAACTTTAATGAATGAAGTAACATACACTTACTCATTGTTTAGACCTGATTTTATGATGCATTTTAGTTACATGTGGGGTCTCATTTATTAATGTGGTTTACGCACAAAACAGGTGGAAAATTAACCACTTTAAATCATCATATAAAGGCATAATCATTAATATATATATATATATATATATATATATATACACAAACAAATGTTTACTTTTAGAAAGGTTTCTATGCAAATTTTATAAATCAGACCCCTGGTAATTTGCCCTCTGATCATGAAAAAAAGTGTAGGAGTAAATGACTCGATAAATCTGAATGCATTCCAGACAAAACTGGACATGTCTAAATGCATCGGGACGTTCACACACACATGTAAATTTTACTCCTCCCAATACGTGGAAAAATTAAACGCGAGAGTGTTATAGGCGATACAACAGTCAGATATAACAGCACAAATGCTACACACAACTCCACAGATAACAGTTTGAGATGTTTGTTTCATTTTATTTATTTTGTCCCTTTTAAATTCTATTTCTGACTGGTTATTAACTGTTAAATGATCAAACTAGAAATGTTATATTAAAAATCATATGGCAGCGTTAACAACAGAGACACATCTGTAGCAGCCTATGGAGAGGTAAAATAATAGAATAGTATAGCGTTTCATTAATTTAAAAGGGCACAGTGTTGTGTTTTGGGGATAGTAGCTTATACACAAATTTATGTAAACCCTTTACAGTTTGAATGATGTCTCACACATATCCATTTAAAAAAAGTTTTACTTAGCCTAATAACCGTAATATCAGAGCCCAGCTTGTGCACTTGTGTTTTTCAATACATTTTTTTTACTCCCACCTAAGTGTCTCCTAAATGTTGTTTGACCACTCCTTACCGTTTGTGTTGTCACCAAAAGCATGGACGTGGAAACCATGTTGTCCTGGAGTAAGGCCAGTAATTTCACCCGACACCTTCACCGGAGTCTTTTCACCCTAAAACATACAGATCCCTCGTGTGGTTAATAAGGGTTTCATATCACTTCAGAAAACAAGGTTTCATATCATTTCAGATAACAAAAGCACAGTTAACCAAGTCATGATTGGCTGCATAACGCATCGTACAGACAGTTTGTTTCTATTCGCAGCAAAAAAGAAACTACCCAATGTACGCTGCATGCTTACCTCAACATCGAATCAAAAGTGACAATACACTTATTTTGCTTTCTTGCAATATCACTTCTCTAATAAGATGTTTACTAATACAACCAATAAATCACCAAAGATCAACAAACAGAAAACTACAATATTCAAATCAATTCATGAAAAAAAAAATTAATAAAAAAAAAAAAAAAGAAGCCATTTTACCCAGATATACATTGAAATATGGAAGAAAAGACTATCAAAACTTGTTTTAATAGACTTCAGGGCGAAAAAACAAAGGAACAAAACAAGCCTCGACGACATATTGAATACTTGATTGAGGTTAAGTTGGTTTTTATATCCGCACATTCATTCAGTGACAACTTGTGACATGCTCCCTAAATTTTTTACATTCAATATTTGGCCTGAACGCAAGTATAACTTTAAAACAACATTTGCACAAATAGTTTGATTGTGAACAATGCTGTACTTTGATAGTCATTGGCTGCTAATATGATTTCACCATTTAGAATTCACAAAGATTTTCTTTTATTGGGGAAATTACATTATTAGGGAGAAAGTATAAAACTAACTTAGCCTCAATGAATACTTGAACCACTGCTGGATAAAATACAGAAGAACTTCACAATTTAAACATTAATTATCATAGGGAAGGCTGAAGACAAATTAAAATAATATGACGAGATTTGGGACTATTAAACACTTTACTGAGTTTGTTAAAGCAACTAAATGTATTTTCAGATACCACACCTACACAGTAATAAACTCTATCAGCATTTAAAGCGTGCCGTGATCTCTGTCCTATTTGGCAAAATTATGACTGTAAACAAACAGAGGAAGAGGAGCATGAATCAGCAAACTTTTTTCCCGTGCTTGAAGTAAATTCTTAAGACTTTCAATAAAGTAAACTAAAGAACCTGCAACCAACCGCTTCTATATACGCTGAGAGTCTCAATACCAAGACAGTCCAAGGTTTGCATGTAACGTTACTGTTTGCTATTGAGAAATTAAATACGCTAATTAGTATGCGCGTGCACCGGGGAGTAGACCTGCCATCTTATCAAAGGTTATTTCTGTGCTGCTTTTAGCGGTTTTGACGAATTTACTCGATGTGCACAATACAGAAACGTCTGTGAAATGATGCATAACAACTCAATGTAGTGTTTTTAAACATATTGGGTCATTGATATTTGTATTGCATTAGCACAGAAAATCCCGTGCAGTTGCATGTTACACTATCATCATGCATACGTATAAATATTACGATGTCTTAAATCTCGATCATGTAGTACGTAGTTTCATGCTAGCTCGATGCGCGCGCTGCTCTCCTGCTACATGAACGTCATAGCAAATATGGCTACAAAAGACTTTTATTTTTTTTACCTCTTGATTGAAATAGACGGTGCCGGTCACTTCACCGGTGCCTTTGAGCACACAAACTGCCTTGTTCGCCATGCTGACTGTAGATTACGCAAAATGAGAAGTTGTGAGAGAGTGAAAGAAAGCGACTGTGTTTGATAAGAGGAGGCATGTGAGCCGAATTGACCAATCACGAGGCAGAAGAAAGAGGCGGCCGCTGATTGGGTCAAAGTCTGGCGTGTCGCGGTGTCATGAGGAATCGACTTGAATGAACTTGTGGAGCCACTTGTGTTATTTTTCTTAGTTATATAATTGCTTTTGGTGACAATTTGAAAGTAGATTCATTCATTCATTTTCATTTCGGCTTAGTCCCTTTATTAATCTGTCGCCACAGCAGAATGAACCGCCAACTTATCCAGCATATGTTTTACGCAGCGGATGCCCTTCCACCTGCAACCCATCTCTGGGAAACATCCATACACACTCATTCACATACATACACTACGGACAATTTAGCTTACCCAATTCACCTACATCGCATGTCTTTGGACTTGTGGGGGAAACCGCAGCACCCAGAGGAAACCCACGCCAACACGGGGAGAACATGCAAACTCCACACAGAAACGCCAACTGACCCAGCCGAGGCTCGAACCAGCGACCTTCTTGCTGTTAGGCGAATGTGCTATCCACTGCGCCACTGTTTATATTTAATATTTATTTATATATTGATATATTTACATTTAAAAGTTAAATTTTCGAATAAATAAACGTCCATATATTTTTAAGAAAGATTGGAGCGGACAAATTGATAAAGCATGTAATTTCCATAATTGTAAGGTATTTTCGGCGTCAGTATATACCGGGGTGTCCAAACTCGGTCCTGGAGAGTGTAGCTGCAACCCTAATCAAAAACACCTGAACCAGCTACTCAAGCCCTTACTAGATATACTTGATTAACTAAAAACTTCCTGGCACGTGTTTTGAAGCAAGTTGGAGCAAAATTCAGCAGGACACCCCTAGTATATACCATGCTTGTAGCCATAGTTTTGTCACCAAGGGTTTTCCTGAGATTATCAGTCAGGTTTAGATCAGTACTCAGTTAAATAGGGTTATTCAGACAATTGAAAGGAAATCATTACAATATCATTCTCATAATTTGTTACAGTATACTTTCCTTCTGATCGTTAAAGTGGTTTTAAACAGGAACTACATCACATGTATTGTTTTGGCTACAAATTTGATGCATTTAAATGTAGAGTTCGCCCAAGATTCCATCATTTACTTACCTTCAATTTGTTGTAAACCAGTTCGAATTTCTTTCATCTGTTGAAGAATTTCCGAAGAATGTTAGAAACCACAGACTTTATTCCCTACTATGCATATCTAAAGCCCCCATTTTCCAGTATTCTTTAAATTACCTATACATGCGTGCTCGACGGAAGAAAAAAGAAACTCACACAGGGTTTGAACCACTTGTGAGTGAGTAAATATAATACTATGGTTAGAATGAAATAGTCCTGTAGTATAATTCTTAAACAAAAGAGATATCAAAACCATGTTTGTCACTTTGACCTTAACATAAGGTCACATGCTGTTGTCCTCTAATTCCAGTCATGCCCCATTCATATACTGTAGATGTCCTATTCAAACCATTACAAATGGCTTTAGTACAGTGTCACATGATAAATACCACATTTCATAATATAACTGGTTATATATGGTTAAGCTTTTTTTTTTTAACTCAGTTTTCTTTTTATTCATAATTATTTGTTTTAAATGCACTACTAGTTGGCACAAATACTTCCCTAGAATAAATGTCAAAAACAACTTGATAAACCAGTTCATTTCATTTGGTATGAAAATATTTTATTAAAACCACCTCCTATCGCTGAAATACTTGGAGTTCCTATCTCCAAAAACTTAAAAATGATAAAAACATCTTGTGTTTTTTTTTTTTTGTATGTTGTAAACATTAAGTTAAAAACATTACAGCAAAAAGGGTCTTAATATCTTATTTTAGTCAGCGTTTCCAAATATTGAAACTCAACAGGGATATCATTGAAAAAACAAAACAAAAAAAAAAAGCCAGTCAAAATCTACAAACATTATTCGAGTAATGTTAGCATATGTACAGCAAACAATTAATCGTTTCTTTTCCTTATCTTCAGTTTTAATACAACATTCAAGCTTCATTGAGGTGGGACAATAAATTCACAAGGCAACGCTCCACGTTTGCCAAAAGACAAGTCTGAAAAACTTGGTTTGTGATGACGAAGCAATCCTCATATGCATAAAGCGTCCCACAACAGTTGGACTTTGCTTTTTAGCCAGCAGTATTCAAGATTAGCACTGACACAGGAGAAGCTCATGTGGTCTTGATGAATAAAGAAGCCTCTACGACTCCTCTTTTTGTGTTTGTTCTTCAGATTTGTTCTCTGCTATGGGTTCTGAGGCTTTTGAGTCTTCTGTGGCTGCCGCAGAAGGTGCAGGAACATCTGGCTTGGCTTCAGCAAGTTCTTTAGTAGGGTTTGCACTGGGCTCGTTGGTATTTGCTGAGAGTCTCTCGTTGGGTTCCTCGCTGGTCAGACCCAATCGATCGAGTCTATCGTCCCGGTCCCAGCGTGTGCTCCTCTCTCTGCTCCCTGCGGAGCGCCTGGTCCGTTCTTCACCATCGCGTCCTCGTTCCCGCTCTCCATCTGGACTTCTCCTCCAGCGT
Organism: Danio choprae; assembly: GCA_903798125.1. Lineage (NCBI taxonomy): Eukaryota > Metazoa > Chordata > Actinopteri > Cypriniformes > Danionidae > Danio > Danio choprae. The sequence goes on from CAIGQW010034901.1 coordinate 456,492, forward strand.
TCCTCCCTGCGTTCCCTTTCCCACCCGCCTTGTTTTTCTGGCTCCTCATGCCAGCCTCCAAACCGCTCACGTCCCTCTGGTCTTTCCCCACCACGTCCCTCACCGAAAGGTCGTCGTCCTCCATACCAATCCTGCTCTCGATCTCTGCCTCTTCCTAATCCGGGACGTTCTCCTCTAAACGGTCGTGCCTCGTGATCATTTGGCCCTTCAGGCCTAGGTATGCTCGGCCTCATAAAGTGAGGTCCGGGAGGTGGGAAAGGGCCCCGGATACCATGAGGTGGAGGAGGCATGCTGAAACCACCCGGTGGAGGTTCGCGGTGCATCATCTGAGGTGGTCCCCTGGGTGGCATCATCTGTGGTGGCATGGGTGGCATGCCAGCCCGGGGTGGGGGAATGGGAAATCGCTGCATGTGCGGGGGTGGCATTCCCGGGGGCCGCTGAAGAGGCATCATACCTGGCCTTGTGCCTAGAAGACCAGGAGGAGACTGCATGCCCATCCCCGGTGGAGCTCCAGGAGGCACCTGGTTTCCTGCAGCATTAATCAAGTATCAAATTAAAGACAAAATATTCAAGTGAAAATCATTTTTACATTTTATTTAGAAAATATGAATTCTGCCTGTCCGTATTAAGCTAAAGTCAGAGATGTTTCTATATGGTGGCCATTCAGAAGACTAAGAGGAAAATGCAGATGAAATTGTGGAATTTAGACAAAGTTGAAAATATCTTTCTGTATTTTCAATCTAAATTTTGGATGTTCACAGTGCTCTCATGAATGCACATCCTGAACAGACACAAATAGAAGAAATGGTTGAATAAAGTTGTAAAGTCCTCCTGTGCAGATTTCGTTATAGCTTATATTTAGGCGCTTGGAATTTTAAATGTAGGCATGTTTATAATGAGCAGGACATTTGCTAATCTCATCTGTGAAATCTATGTAGCACGTGTAAACATCTAAACTTGACGTACAATACAACATATATCAGCACCTATGACAGATGAAACTGCTCAATTTGTTTAAATTAAAAACAGAAAAACTGAGAAAAGAAAATGAGAAAAATGTATATCTAAAAAAGGGTGGGTTGAACAGAGATTTCAGAGCACAAAATGAGTTGTTTCTTTTGGAACATGGTTATATTGTTGATTTGGTGTTATGGATGATTCCTGACAAGTGTTTTATTGCCAAAATTCTATAGCATTTTGTATTAAAACTCTTGGAATAAAACCAAATGTACAGTTAAAAATAATATATATCTGGTGTTGAATAAATTTACATGTAGACCAACCTGAGTTGAATGCATCTGTTCCATCAGTGCTGATTTTTGGGCCCAGACCTGCTGCATCATTCGACAGGTTTTCAACAGAGGTGCCAACTACAGCAATTAAAAAGGCAAAATGAGATTAGTGTTACTGTCAACATATTACAATGGAGGAATTACATCAATACAAAACAAATTGGATTGAGACTGCCCACCTGGAGGCATGCCCATCCCTCCTGCAGGTGGAGGAGGCCCAGCAGCACCCATAGGAGGCATGGCACCTGGTGGGAGAAATCCTGAAAGAAATAACAAAATGTGTTAGAAAAAGGACACACACATCTATACTGAAAAGCACTATAAGCTTGGATAAACACTGTGTGAGTATTATGTCTATACCTGGTGGCATCTGCATGGGGTTAAAGGCTGGCCGCATGAAGGGACCCGGGGGTGGAGGAACACCAGGTGGGAATGAGGGTGGTGGGATGTTCATGTGTGCTGGAAATCCTGGAGGTGGGACACCAACTGCTCCCATTGGCTGGACAGGAGGAACCTGATGATGAATAATAATTTTAAAAAAAAGAATAAATAAACAGTACAAACCCAAATTTGAATGCAGAGGAATCAGAGAATTTTGCTTTACCTGCATAGGTACAACAGTTTGGGTCTCTTCCACTTTTCCCACCTCTGGCCTGCCGTTCTGAGACTCATCCCCCTTCCCCTGTTCAATCTGAGAGTTTCGCCATTCTGTACAAGGATGAATCATACGTCAATGTGTGTCCTCAAAGCTGACAGACAGTCTTTACAAGAGGAATACTGAACCAAAATCAATGCTGTAATGCATTTTGACTTAAAAGTCTAAACAAGGGTATTGGGTACCAGGCAAGATTTGGTGTTAAACAATTTTTGGAAAACCAGACAAAATGGATTTTTTTCTGACAGGAACTAGAGTCTAGGTTGGACATAATGTACTGCCTAGAGCTTAACATTACCATTTGGTTCAAATAGTTACCTGGCGCAAGTGTATCAGGGTCCAGCATCCCCCCTTCTCTGAATACGTCCAGGTCCTCCATCTTTACCTTTGACCATGGAACATAGGTAACACCCAATTCCACATCCCAATACTGCTTGAACTCAGCCTTAATGCCCTTATTTAGAGCCCAGGCAATCTGGAGAAGTACAGTGATGAATATATGAATGTGAAGGTTATGTCAAACATATTACAAAAAACAGTATATGAATGAAATATAATTAAAACTTGTATATACATATTTTTTGTTGTTGTTGTATAATTCCAATGGTCTAAAATATAATTTATTATTGTGATGCAACAGTGAATTTTCAGCATCAATACTCCAGTCTACGATCCTTCAGAAAATGTCATATTTATATGCTGATTTTATGAAGCTCAATATTTTATGCAAACTGTTAGAGGTTTAAATGATTCTTTGATGAATTGAAAGGTCAATATGAAGAAAAACTATCAATGATATCAATGTAATGCATCCTTGCTAAAAAAAAAAAAAATCTTTATACTTTTATTATTATTTATTCAAATTTCTATTTATTATTATTTATTCAAATCGGTCTGTGAATTACACTAAAACATTTCTGGCACTATTTGTATCTTACATGTTTGTTCTATTTAAATGTCCTATTTAACATTTGACAATAATGATCATTATAATAAATAACCTTTGAACTTTCTATTATCATCTCATACCTTAATGGCTTTCTGGTTGACCTTGTATGGACCTCTGCTTAGTTTCTGCAGGGCTCGATAGGCATCCTGACGATGAATCATGACAATGTAGGCACAACCTCGTGGAGGAATCATCTATCAAAATCAAATAACAACACGACATTAGCTTAGAAAAGCATGAGCTACACAAACATCAGAACGTAATTCTCTAGAACGTACATTAATTGAATCTATCTGGCCAAACTCCTCTAGTAAAGAGGCCACGTCCTGCTGCTGTGTTCTCTTATCCAGCTGACCCACCCATAGAGTTGTGCTGCACACTGAAAGAGAGGAACACAATGATACACTCTAAACAGGAAGAAGGTTCAATAGGGCTGGGCGATTAGTCAAAGGCGTCATAAATTTGTCATATTAGTCATAAATTTTTATGAGCATTTTGTCTAGTAAATCTCCAGCGTGTGCTTTCAGATGGAGCAGCATTTACTACACAGGTTTGTAGTACACCGACAAGCCATGCAAATTCAAGGTCAATTTAACTGGTTGATAATAAAATTAAGATCATTCTGCGATAATGACGAATGTTTGTGTAGCTTCTCAGTGAACTACAACTCTGTATAGTAAATGCTGCTCCATCTGAAAGCGAGTGAAAATACCACATCAACTTGTTTTTACTCTAAGCTTGCTTGACTGAATCAGTGAAAGCAGTGAAATCTTCAGTTTATTAGGAAATTGCTATGGTGATTTCCTGGGTTTTATTTCTAGGGCAGGGACAATACATTAATTGATTGCAAATCGAGAAATGATTTTCTAAATGCATCATGATTCTCTCTTGAATCGATTCGAAGTTCAGTTTTTAACACCAGAGGCGCCGTATGCTTTATAAACAGCCACACTCTGCCAATCCTTACACATTCCACTTGAACGTAAAAGAATCATTATTAAAGTTAATGATTTAATGAAAATGTTTAATTGAATTCATGAAGTGTTCAGAGGGAGACGTGTTTATATTAATTGCATGGAATACAAGCTGTGATGCAAGTTCAATTGACCACTTACAGTAAATGACCGAAAGCACTTTATCGTGCTCACTAAAAGTGTATGATTAAAAACTAGCTTTTGTTGTTTGAATCAAGATAGAATCATTATGCATTTCAAAAATCTAAGCATCGATCTATGAATAACAATACATATCACCCTCCAAAGCGCATTTTGGAGTGAAAACAAACATGACCGCCATATTGAAGTGTTGTTCCAAACCAAAGTGCTCAAAACTGGCCTTTGGAATGAAGGATTTGAAGGGTACAATTGATGGACAACCCAGGCACCCATGATCCATTGTGAGATGTCACACAGACAGACAACAGTTTTTTTTTCTCCTATAAATGTATGCATAGTATTTTTCTAATGGCAACTACTGTAATATTTATAAATAAAGTCATAAATACAATAATTATAAATTCTATTAAAATGATAAATAATACGTTAAAACATACATGCATAAATAATTAAATATAAAATAAACCAGGCGCAGCCTGCACAATCTAATCATATTTCCAGATTTCATATATATTAGTGTTTCGTGGGAGTCAATTAGTAGACAAAATGTGTGACAAAAACACCTCCTTGATTGTCTCGTTATAATGACTCAGAAGTGCGTTCCAAAAAATATTTTTTTTGACCACTACACCCTTCATCCCTTTGAAGCAATCACTTTAAAGGGTTAACATTTAATATAATTTAATATAATATAAATGTGTTTGCAATTTCATTTCGATGAATCGAATACTGTGTTTTGCATACTGAGAAGTGAAAGTATCCTTCTTACCACTGAGAGTGTTATTCTTAACAGGAGGGAGGCCTTTCTGTCTTCGTTCTCTTTCCTTTTCTCTCTCTCTCCTTTCCTGAGAGCGTGAGCGAGGCGATTGACGCCGCCGATCTCGAGACCGGGAGCGAGATCGTCGATGCCTCATTCGTCTGGATCGGGAATTGGATCGAGACCTTCTTCTTTTAGGAGACCTGAAAAACACAACAACACCATTTCGATGTACTATATTTTTTCTGAGATTTCATGTTTTTGTAGCAGATCACAGAATTCAATGATTTTACAATTACAATGGTTTACAATTTATTTTAATTGTAGAAGAAATTTATATATTTAATATCATTTTAATGGGTCATTCTTCTGGGTTATCCTAGCAAAAATAAGTCTCGTTTTTGATGCGGAGTAAAATACAAATGAGTTTGCATTTATTTGTTAAACATAGCAGACAAGGGGCAAAAGCATGTCGAATAGAAGTACTTTTTGTTGTGTAATAGTAAATTGCAGCATATATTTGTAGGAAGCCAAGATGCTTTTAAAGAGAGAGTTCACCCTAAAACATAAATTACCTTATTATTTACTCTCTCTCATGTGGTTTTAAACCTTCATGAATTTCTTTCTTCTGTTGAGTACAAAATAAAGTATTCTGAAGAATGCTTGTTGCTTCCATAGTAGAAAAAAAATATACATTTGAAGGTGAAGGTTTATTAAATGATGACAGAGTTTACCTTTTCAGGTGAATTATCTCTTTGTCACTTGAAATGAATGTATGTAAATGTAATGTTTCATGACCCTCTAACCTTGGCGCAAGGACTCAAAATAAAAATGGTGAGTTGTAGATGGATGGTTAGTGTTGTTCATAGGGATTTGTGTGTACACACCTCGACCCTGAGCGTGATCTTGACCTCTTGTCATCATGGGCAGACCTTGCGGATGCATCTGAATTCATCAAACTTTCCTGTTGCAGAATAAACCAGAATTAGTGCAAGATTCAATGGCAGTTTTTTCTGTTATACATCTGTAAGGTTTCAAAATCATTTTTACCGCATGTCCAGACATGAGTTGATTGAAGGCGTCATTTTGAGGAGGAAAAGCTGCATTCGGCTGCCCCATTGGAGGGATCATGCCTGGATAGGGCTGAGAAGTCATGAGACCAAAGCCTTGGACCTGTCCATTTGAAGGTAGAACCTGAGCACATGACAATCAAAACCAAAACATGACTGGGGAAAAATAAATCACAGATAAAAGTCAGATAAAATTTTAGACCAAAAATGTCTTTGAACAAGAAGGCTGCAGTAATCTATCTACCCCTTGGCGCTGTGATAAAGCCATCATATGCTGCTGAAAGTGTTGCATCTGATTGGCTGGAGGAAATCCTGGGACAGTTTGCTCAGGAAAACCCCTGCTGAGACAAAGATGAACCAAATTGTAAAACTAGCTCAAAAGTAAGCTGGCTGTGCACTTCAACATATAGTAAAAGAGATGCTGTATACATAGCAGGTTGGACTGACTGCGCATCCTCCTTTTTGGCATCCTCTCCAGCATCTGGCTCATCGTCATAGTCAAAGCGGTCCAGAAGTGTCTGAGAAAAGACAGTCAAACTCTTTTTGACTCTCTTCAGATGCACAAAACAACATACTCCCATTATCTTTAATAAATATTTCAATAAACCGCTTGTCTGGCAAATATAGGCTAGTTGGTAAAAAAATAGCATTTCTCAGGCAATTAAAGCACTTCAAATCTGTCTCTGTTAATAAATAATAATAAAAATACATAAGTCATTTTAATGTAAATTGTTTAATACAAACAATTGAAAATATTGCTCAAAAGTTTAAACTCATGTAAATTAAAAAAAATACACTAAATAGTACTAAACTAGTAGTATGGTGTCATTTTGTTAACATTAATACAAATATTACATTACATTCAATCCTATGACAACAAATCAGAATGATCAGAAATCATGCATACATGTAGATATCTTGTTATTTCCGAAAACCGATGTTCTGCATAATATTTTTGTGGACAGAGCGATAGAGCTTTGAAAATGCTTATTTAAACTGCATCATTATAAACATGTATTTAATGAACACGTATGTAACTTTAAATGCATTTCATGTCTCTTTTGATCAATATAAACGGTCATATTCAATTAAATATCTCACTTTAGAATGGTATTTGACTACTAACCAATTCCTGCAATTCTTTTCAGATGAGCAGATCTGTGTGCTTTTAAATACCAAAGAGTACGTTGAATAACATGATCTGTTATTTCACCTTGTCGAAGGTGGCTTTCTTTTCCACGGGCTGTGGTGCGTGATGGATGTGCTGATGTGTGAGGGTGGATGGGGGCGCTATAGCCTGGGCTTGTAGATGGAGGTGACTCCTGTTATTGTCCACAGCCGGAGACTGAGGTTTTCCTGGTGGCTGAAAGTTCTGCAGCATCTGCTGAAGCTTCAGAAAGCATGAGTAACCATGACTATCTCAACAGATTTTAAAACGATTTTGTGATTTTTTTTTTTGTGCGCGTGTATGGTACATGTTTGCAAACAGTTCCTATACAGAAAATGCAGTGCAGTGCTATTAATCCGACTAACCTGCTGTCCTTGAGAAGACTGAATTAGCTGAGCAACTGCGGCAAAGGCATCTGAGTTCTGAAGCTGAGGCACAGCTGCTACGATTGAGTTTGCCGTCACCACAGGATGAGCCTCCTGTTCCCTCACGGGAGACTGTGGAGATGCTGCAGAAGCACATTGACAATAAGCTTGTATATTTTAGTAGGAATTTTTTAATTAAATGTAACAAGCTGAAACATTTTAATATATGAAAACGGCATGCATGATAGCTTGAAAACCGTTTTGACTGATGATGCACAAATCACAGAATCACAAATCTGATTCAATTCAGAGAATAGGACAGTTTGAGCTAATTCACAGAAATACATTTTAATAACCAGGGCTTCAATCAGAAAAACTGTAAGACTGAGCTCACTTCAAAAAAGAGAATTCTCTCATCGGAATTTTTTTTATGTTCTTATTCACACCTAATATTGATTCACTAATGAAATTTGGCCTCTGAAGCTCTAGGATGTTTGGTTGATCAGCGAGAAACTTAAATTGAAGACACAATTTTGGTTGGCTTTTATCAAAAAATAAAACATGCTAAAACTGGCTGAATGTATTAGTGTGTTATATTTTTGAATAAAAGCCAAGCAAAATTATATTTATTCATCACATAACGTGATCTCATCTCTTTAGGATACTTGAAATAATATACATGATTCATATATACTTATTTATTTTTAATCTTGTTATATACGTTTTGTAGCTTCAAGGGTTTTGCATAAACAAACCTTCAATGGAGAGACAGAAATCTCTCAAACTTGATTAAAAATACCTTTATTTGTGTTCAGAACTTCAAATAATGAATGAAATTCTCGGGAGTTTACAAAAACATGATGATGATTAATTTTGAGGTAAAATCATACTGCAGTGAATTAATGCTTTAAAACACCTACACTACAGTTCATTAAGATTTTTGAATGTTTTTAAAAGCATTTCATGCTCAGGGCAGCATTAATTTGAACAACATACTATTACAATATATAATACTGGAATTTTATAATAAGTTTTCTACTTTAACAATGTTTCTATAGTTACTTTTTATTCAATTTAATGTTTCCTTGCTAAATTCTTCACACAAAAAAAATACGCTTTTCATTAATTTAAGATATATATTTACAATGAAAATGTTAGTAGGATATATTACAACTCTCAAGCAGAGAGTTAATTAAATAGGTAATTAAAATGACTGTAAATTTCACAATGATACAAATCTGTATCGTACCTGCATCTGGGCCATTGTCTAAGCCTGAGGAGCTACTGGATCCGGCAGCCATGTCCAACAGAGGCTGGATGACCTCGATCTTAAACACTCCATTCTTTTGCCACAGGTTCAGCACTCGTACTATTTTACTCTGAAAAATATCATATGAATATTCAAATCATACAATGACACTTCTGAATAAATCAATAATACTCTATTTTTAAATACTCACCCGATCTTCAGTGGGACACAAGCATAGATTCTCAAACGTCCCTGTGATGTTTTTAGTGAACCTGGGTCCAAACACATCTTTATCTGCTCCAAACTGATGCCGTGACTGTCTCACGATGGAATCCACCACATAGAGACCTGGAACTTTGTACTCCGGTTTGCACTGTGCACAAAATAGCATGCAGTAACTAAATACAACTAACAGTCATTCAACTTTAATCAAGTTCTGACAGGCACCTACCTTCTTTATGAACTTTTCCACTATCTGGACAACATGCTTGTATAACTGAAAGACAAAATGTTTTCAAATAAGTAAACAAAGTATCTTTGATCAGAAACCTCACAGGTACAAACACATATATCATATTCTATCTAAACAATATTAAAGGAGACACATTATCCCTTTTTACAAGATGTAAAATAAGTCTCTGATGTCCCTGTAGTGATGTGAAGATTCAGCTCAAAATACCACACATATAATTTTTTATAACTCTTTGAAACTGCCCTTTTTAGGCTTTGATCCCAACTGTGCCATTTTGGTGACTGTCACTTTAAATTCAAATGAGATTGTGCTCTTTTCGAAAGAGGGCGGAGCTACAAATGCCTGTGTGTCACCATACAAAACAGGACTAATGTTACCTCTGTGAAAAACTGAAAATGTCAAAAGAATCGTCTCAGAAGAAGGCAGTCTATAAAGACTAGTGTTCATTTGTGCGTCCTAAAACTCATAAACACATTTATAATTCTCCTAGTCGCTGACATTATCTTCAGCAGGTGAAAACTAATGGCGGACGGCAGCTTCTCACTCAGGGCTGTCTATGCTAATGAGGGAGAGATCATCACTAATGGGCGGGGCTTTCCCCCTATGATGACACGTACAAGGGAAAATGTCAATCAAAGTGTTTCTGCAGACCTTTTTTTAATCAAGAATGATTATAAAAAATATAATGAATAATTTTTTACCATTAGAGGCTTGATATATTCACACATTGTAGCCATACAACTGTGTTTAAACCCCTTATAAAAGAGACTTTAAGTATCCATTATGAATATAAGTGCGATCAACAACAAGACTGACTTACTTTAATGGCTTTTATGGCAGATTTGGTGATAGAGATCATCTTAGCCCTCGAGATGGGAGGCTTGGTGTCCATCAAGGAGAACAACTGCAATGAAAACAAGATGTACAGTAATGTTAATGCATGTGATGCTAATGAAGGTTAAGGTCCAGTAGGAAGCATATAAACATCATTACTTTAATAATCACACTTAACACTGCCTTCAACATATTTTACACCAAAAGCATATGTTGCGTTTTTTAGATTCTACAGAATTATACTAAAGCTTTTTGACATATCATAATAAAGCACCAAGAAAATCCTGTTCAACATATTAAACATATATAGCGGTATACATCAAAGCAGCATTCTATTTCCAACAGATTTATGATTTTGTAAGACATATTCTGCAAAATCTAGCTTACAGACACACTTTATTACGGAATAACAGAAGGCCTTTTACAATTTATGACACTGTTTACAAATACAGATGCGCCAAAGCATGCTGGATCGTAATTGAATGCCACATTCAGACTTGATTTTATAGGATTTCTAGTTGAAAGGAGGTATTGTAAAGCTTGTACTTAAATGAAAGGTAAAATGCTTCCTCGTATTTCACTTCAATATACAGATACCACTGTAATAACCATTTATCGTACGCTGATGATTTTCCTGGAAACATAAACATTGTGATTTGTTTTGCTTATGAAATGCAACAGTCTGGTTTCCCCAAGTACAAATCCCAATCATTTTCTGCACAGGAAAATAGATTTATAATGATAATAGCATTAAAGACAGATTTGCTGTGAGCTATGGGGTGGTTAATCAGTGGTATTTGCTTTTTATTTAAGTTAACAATCTGCATTACTTCATCTTCATTTTTTTGGTGGTGCAATATGTATCGGCCATACATAAAAATCAATTCTAGCAACATTTTAGTTGATCTCTATTGGAGGCGTCAGCATGATTAAAAAAACACTATAGCATTTACTATAAATTACTATAGTATATTTTCATGTGGGTGTCTGACAACTGAAAATAGATCTGGTAGTAGATATCGCCTGTTACTTTTTACCTTTTATTATTATTTATTTGTTTAGGACATACATTTCAACATTCTGATTCCAATGCCTAATTATTAAACTGTTAAAATGACTATAATTAAATTCAATATTCCTAGGAATAAAATATTAAGTGTTCTTTGGAAGAGTGTACTTGCATTTTGATGATATTATATTGTCATCCCTGCATTATATAGTGAGTGGCATAAAATGGTCTTAAAATGACAATAATATTGTTTATCGCAATGTATTTTGGTGCAATATATCGTACAACAAAAACATAAATATCATGACAGGCCTACTGAAAAGCTAAATTCCTAATGAAAAAATTGATTACCAGGAAAAAAAACTTTATAAATCAAAGCAGCAAACATTCCTTCCTTTTTTTTTTAAAAACAAAGACTGTAATGTTGTGACTCTCTTCGCATCTCATAAACCTTTTACATTAACTTTTAAAATCCATTTGGAAGAAATACTTTCACAAACATGTGTTTATATTGTTTTCAACAAAAAGGGAAAGGGTTTTGGCATTTCATTTATACAACAACAGCGTTTTTGGGGACGTGAAAATGCTTTTTTTTTAAAATTTATTTCAAAATGCGTGTTTTTTGAGAACTATGCCAATATCATCACTGTGTAAACTACAAAAAACTTATTTTTGTGAACAATAACAATAAAAAACAACAGCAAGCACAAAAGGGGTTACAAGTATGCTGTCAAAGCTTAGAATTTGCTGTGTTAGAGTTTCCGGTGTGGATTTATAATGGGAGTTTGTCTTTAATGAATTCATTAAAACATTTTGTTCTGAAACTCAAACATACACCACCTCAAGTGTTCTTATTTTGCAACTTATTATAAATGTACATTTTGTATAATACATATAAACGCTTCAGAATTCATGTTTTTTGATAAGGATGTGTCTGTTTACATTATAGAGCAAAACTTTAAAGGGAGAGTTCCCCCCAAAGTAAAAAATGTATTCACCATTTACTAACCCTCAAGTGATGCCAGACCTTTAGGAGATTTTATTTTCTGTTGAACACAAATGAAGTTATTTCGAAGAATGTTGGAAACAGATTCCCATTGATATACATAGTATATGTTTTTTTTCTACTATGGAAGTCAATGGCTAACCGTTTCCAACATTTTTCTTTTGTGTTCAACAGAAAAACACAAACAGGTTTGTGACACGAGGAGGAAGAGAAAATGATGATCAAATATTTGGGTTAACTAACCCTTTAATAACCAAGTTAAGTTTACCACAGATATTTCACTCAAATATCTCACTCATATATTTCACTCATAACTCAAAAACGCAACAGGACAATTGTGAAGGAGCCAAAGGCGAATTATTGTTCAATGATTTTGTCACTTCATTACATGTTCAGTCCATAGGCCATCACTGTATATCTGTCAACTAACACAATAGAACACTACAGTACAGGGCCAAGAACTGCTGTAATCAATTTACGCATTTCAGACCAGTTCCTAACATAACAGCAACAGTGATTGAGTTTGTGTTGAGGCCATGACTGTGGATTTAGCTGACCAATAGGGGGAAATCTGGGAAAATCTGCTTAAAGAAACAGTTCACCCAAATCTTAATTTCATCATTTACTGTTCCATTTACATGTTCCAAACCTGTACGCGTTTCTTTCTTCTGTTGAACACAGAAGACGATATTCTGAAAAAAGCTAAAAAACTATTGATTTTCATAGTATTTGTCTTTCCTTAATATCGTTTGTGTTCAGCAGAAAGAAACATAAACTCATAAATGTTCATAACTAATTGAGGGTGAGTAAATTTTCGTTTTTATGTGAAATATCCCTTTAATAACTAGTAAAACGTAACAAAATAACAGTCCATATTAACGTAAACGCAATATTTACTTTCTCTGGTAAAGGGCAATGTTGAACTCCAGTAGGCAGAGGTTAGAATAGAATTCATTTGCATTTCTTAAAGATACAGTAACAAAAACATCCTCTCAAAAATAGTCGCTCAAAACTAAATTTGACAGCATTTCTATGCAAAAACCTCATGGGACTTGAAAAAACACGTCTAATTAAGAAACCTTTTCAATATCCCTATCGTCGGCGGGACACAGTTTTGGACAATTAACGTTAGCCGGTTGCGCCCATTATTATTTATCTCAACCATAAACGAACAATACAAAGTTACCGAAGGAATAAACTGGGACAGGTTACGGCTGTTCCCTCAAATGAACTAAAACTGCAAACTCTTGGCACAGAGGCTGCACAGATAGCATTCTCTGACTGTAAACAACACGAGAACTGTTTTCGGTCTCATCAGACAACTCCAGCACAGAAGTGGATTCATACATGCTAGATCAGACGTACAAAAGCAGAAACTATCATGCAAAATGTCCAGCAGCAGATCATGCTATCTATTATGATAACCAGGCCTGGTATTATGGCGTCCAACCTATCGTAATACAGATCCAATGATTTAGGATAATATTTATAAAAGGACAGTGTGTTGTGGTCAGCTATATCCAAGCTCAGAGCATGCAACTACGCAATTTAAACACTGAGGCCTTCATCTGGTTTGGCCCTTTGCAACACATTGAACGATTGTGTTGACCAAACCGCCATTTTACAGCCGTTTTATCTTCCCGAACACGCACACACCTCGTGATTAAACGCGTTGACGGCGTCCATGGCGTCCCGTCTCTGCTCCGCGGTCGCTTTCTTGGGTAAATTCAGAAATATGTGTGGTACTGTCCTCCAGCAGGCCGCCCCAACATGTCCGCCCCTGGCAGCAGACAGACAGCTCGGACTCGGAGTCGGCGCGGTGCTCGCGGTGCAGGATGGGATTGAAACGCTGCTGTTGCGAAGCACGAGCACAAGATGGCGCTGAGGGCACGCAGGAAAATCGAGAAGTTCATTTTATGACAATTCATTTTAATACAAATGTCTGCAAATTTACAGGCAATCCCATACTGTAAAACATGTATGTTGTTCTTGCTAAAATATATTTTTAATATATGGTAAATATATTTAGCAACTGTGACGGCTGCATTGCAGGGTCAATTAACTATATCTTAAGTTGTACAAATTATGTACAGCTATACATTTTTTAAAAGTATACTAATGTATTTTCCTTATAATTATATCAAAAAAATATTTTAAATAATTTTAATAAATAAATGTACCATAAATATATTTGCAGGAAATATATTGGATCTTTTTGGCTATTTTATTTATTTATTTATTTATTTATTTTCTTTACTGTAAGGGATAGTTAACATTTATTTAACTTTAAATATATATTCATTCATTCATTCATTTTCTTTTTGGCTTAGTCCCCCTATTAGTCCGGGGTCGCCACAGCGGAATGAACCACCAACTCATCCAGCATATGTTCTATGCAGCAGATGCCCTTCCAGCCGCAACCAACCACTGAGAAACATCCATACACACTCATTCTCACACATACACTACGGACCATTTTAGCTTACCCAATTCACCTGTACTGCATGTCTTTGGACTTGTGGGGGAAACCGGAGCACCCAGAGGAAACCCACGCAAACACGGGGAGAACATGCAAACTCCACACAGAAATGCCAACTGACCCAGTCGGGGCTCGAACCAGCAACCTTCTTGCTGTGAGGTGATTGTGCTACCCACTGCGCCACCGTGCTGCCCTTTAAATATAAATAAACATATATAAAAAAGTTGCATATATTATGCAATGTTTTTTAACAAACTGATTATCATTTGCATAATCAAAACTTTACTAGAGATAGCATGAAACTATAGTACAGCAAAACCATTGATAACTTTTTCCCTCTTAGAGTAAAATCATGGGTAATTATTATAAAAATAGCAAAAATATATAGGCGGCGGTTCATTCCGCTGTGGCGACCCCAGATTAATAAAGGGACTAAGCCGAAATGAAAATGAATGAATGAATATAGGCATGAACACATACAGAAGTCATTTGTATTCCAAACATTACAAGTTATAACGATGTAAATTCTGCATTTCTGGTTTATAAATCACGAAATGTTGTTTTTGATACTACATATGCTTTATCAAACCCGCTGGCCTTAAATGCTCCTTATTATTATTCCAAATGCTGGAGGCTGCCTGATGCTCACCCTCGAATAAAATGTGATGATTCAGTCCTTCTTTAGTGAGCAACTGCATTCATTTAAATCTCTCTGTAGGTCTGTAATAAGAAACAGCTGATACTCATTGTGTTTCTGAGATGAAAATCCTTTATAATTAGAAAATACAAAAAGATGTAGAAGTTTTGAATATGTCTATGACAGAGCATTGCGTCTGGTTAGAGGCCTTCCCTGACATTTGGTCCTTGTGTTTAAAAAACGTTTCACAAATGTCCTTTGTGTATTAACATTGATACAAGAAACAAATGATACTTCCCATCAAATGTTAAGTTTGAAATGTTTTTTTCTCACCAGCACTTGACTGCATTTATTTGATTAACAGTAAATAGGCTATACAGTAAAATGGTAATATTGTTAAATATTACAGAAATTTTAAACAAAGTATATTTTATTACTGCATTTTCAGTCTTCAGTGTCACATGATTCCCCAGAAATAATTCTAATATGCTAAATTGGTGCTTAAGACGCATTTCTTATTATTAAAACGTATTGATTAATATAGAATTCTAAAGAACCACCTTAATTTGAATTTTATGTCAAGATATGAACACCTCCCAGTCTGCCAAACACAGATAAAATTAACATGTGTCAGCCGGTTTGGCAGATTATTATTCATAAATAATGTCCTCCAACAGCATATAAATAGTAAATGTATTTAAGCAGTGATTTTGATCAACTGATTTATTTATGATCATTTTGACTTTGTTTATAGAAATTCTGAAAGGCCAATAATATACTTTTGTGGCCAAATTAGCTGGTGAGTAAACAAAAAAGTCATTATAACTGATTATGTACGTCTTCACAGTCATTTTTGACAAATATTTTAACCTTTCTGATCATTTAAAGTGTAATTTCTCAACAAAAATATTCTCTTTTATAAAAAACATAACTTAACTTTAAACATTTTAAAAAGTACAACTTTAACTCCAACAGAGGGCATCATTTTGTTAAAATCAACTTATTCATTTAGTCCAAATGTAGACATGCACATGATTGATACAATTCTATTCCGGGAAATGTCTGAATCAATTTCAGAGTAGGCCTATAATGCTAAACGATCCTCAAACTTTCAACCTTTTTTCCAAAGAACCTCACTGTCAGTGTTTAATAAGCAAATTAGTAGATTATGATTACATTTCAATGCGCCTGTTATAATTAAAGTATTCAAATACCATCAAATAGCCTTAATAACATCCCAAACCCTGTATAAATGTCTAACGAACATGCCATGGCCCTCAAAAACTGGCTTCAATTCAAGAGTGAAATCATAGAGTTAAGACGGATCACATAAGCCTCTGTTCACTGTCATTGTCTTAACGCAGGAAGAAGGAAACCGCATGAGCCAGAGAAAATGTCCAGCTTTACCAGTGCTTATTTTTGCATGCCTAAGTGACCGGTGGACACAGAGATATTGTGTAAAACTGTGTAATTTAAACCATGATGCTTGGCATCACACTCTTGGCACTGCGCATTGCTCCAAAACTTTTAAACTTGACATTAAATCTGATGGGGAGAAGAGAAAAAAAGAGAGTTTTGAAAGCAAAATGAGCTCAATGTGAGTGGATACGACCCTTGAGGGACAAAACATTGCATAATACGAATCTTTATGTTGCTATGGCATATCCGAGAAAGCTTGCTATCTTGTTGCGCTACCTTGATTCGGTTTATATAATAGCTCCTCAAATGTCTAATTGTGTTCACAGCTCAGAGAAGCGGTGCAAACACAATTACTGGTTGGGAAGCTGCTATAAAATACACTTTTAATAGTCTGCATCCCTTCTCTGCGAAGGATTTTATTTCTTAGTGACCTACTCTTTGATTTAATTTGCTTTGTGAGGGATTTATTTTGTGTATTATTATTTTTATGGGGTTTGGCCTGTGTGTTTACCTATTCTTCAGAAATAGAGGTCATGGCCTTCATAAATTGAAAAAAAAAATGATTAGGACTGTATACTTCACTATAGCTTAACCCAGTGAAGTCTGACATATGAAATAAAGGTCAGATTTTTAAAAAATTATTATTAAATAGAAGTTTATTGAACCTTTCTAAATGTAATGTTTTTTGTTGTTGTTGAGTTTCATTTGATACATAAGGCTTTTATGGCTTATAATATAAAATATGGACATCATGATGGAGAAGGAAAAAACCCTCAATTTTATTAAGAGGCTCAATCTTCATATACAAGTTTTGTAAATCAATCATACAGACGCTGACCTAGATAAGATGTCTATGGATTTCATTTGTCACTCTATATCTCCCAACAATATGCCTACAAGTATATTTAAATGCTTTGTTTTATTATTAAAGCTCTAGTTTGTTGAGGGGGCCTCACGGTGGCGCAGTGGGTAGCACGTTCGCCTCACAGCAAGAAGGTCGCTGGTTTGAGCCTCGGCTGGGTCAGTTGGCGTTTCTGTGCGGAGTTTGCATGTTCTCCCCGTGTTGGCGTGGGTTTCCTCCGGGTGCTCCGGTTTCCCCCACAAGTCCAAAGACATACGGTACAAGTGAATTGGGTAAGCTAAATTGTCCGTAGTGTATGTGTGTGAATGAGTGTGTATGGTTGTTTCCCAGTGATGGGTTGCAGCTTCATAAAAATCTACAAAAACACGTGATGGCTTTTTGATCACATATTTTAAAGCGTACAAAACAATATTTAACATTTATCATAAAATGCGCATATACATATTTAAGTATTTTGATAGTATACAATACTCACTCACATGATTTGATGTGTTTCAAAAGAGTGAGCAGAGCTAAAGATCTCTTTTTAGAACATTATGCTGGCTATGATAAAAATAAATACAACAAACTGTAAAAAACGTGACAAAAAGTCATAACAACAAATGTTTTATGTTACTTTACCTTATTTTAATAAGTTAAATCAGGTTTAAAAAAGTTATACAAAGTTTTTTAGTTATACAAAGTTTAACTTAATATCTTAAGTTATTTTGACTGGCGTAAATTGAGATGATGAGCCTAAAAAACAGTGTGACTGATGGAATTTTCTGCACAGTTTAATGGGTAATGTAGTTTTCGGTGCAAATTGCTGCTATTAAATTTAATTATTCTTTTTTTTTTAACTGGAATTAATTTATTGTGATTTATTGGGATATGGTAGTTATTAAACCATAGAAATTAAAATAATATTCAAAACATGCCCCAACCTGATATGTATATCGTTTTGACACTTTTGACAGTGTATGGATGATGATCCTATAATGACATGAGTTATACTTGAACTTTCATCACAGCACAGCTTAACATGTCTGGGCTCGTGCAACTGCAAGGTCACATCTCAGAAAACTATAGTTATTTTATACTATTATTCATTGTGTCACCCCTCTCTTCATCCTTTCATTCTTCAACTTTGATTAACAGTGTGTCCCGAGGGCCAGATATTTCTATCCATCAGTGGAGTATCAGTTTTTGTCTCCACTTGTACAGCTTTGTCTTAAAGCAAGCATGCAGTGTATGGTTAATATGTGAGCGATCATGTGTAAATGTATATGTGTGCTCGGATGAAAGCATGCATTTCCATTAGAAATGATTGACGTTAGTCTATAGTTGAGTATTTGTGAATCTGCTGATACACACTGACAGCCAGAGGCCATAAAATTCCAGTGTTCTGTGACATCAAGTGAAACAACAAGCAGCTGTAAAACATGTATCAGGTGGAACAAAAAAATGTGAAAGAAATTAATAATTATCAATATTCAGCTGGATCATATTTAATGTTGTGTTGTCTTCCAATAAAACATCCACACATCCACTTATTCCAGAATTGTGCAGGAGCATTTAAAGCATTTCCTTAAATATATATATATATATACACATGTACACAATATACACAATAAAAGCACCAATAATTAATCTGCTATGGCTGTATCCTAAACATTTTGTACAAGTTTATGAGAGAAGAATGCTTCAATACTTTCCAAGGTTTCTCATCAGAGGAAGTGACATCATTGGAGCAAGTGACATGCTTTTTCTTTCAGTTTTATAAAGATAATTTTGCCTCTTTATAATGTTTATAACGATGTAACAGAGTTGACCAGAAGGTAGGGAAAGACCAACATAATCTCACAGCAATTTGTAACTTTTTGATTTAGTGGCTATTTTGTATCTCCTTCGTAAAATTTAGTAAGATTTGCTTATCCCACAATGACAGTTGGGTTTAGGGGTGTACATTTTCATACGACTGAACTGAACGAATTAGCCACTCAACTGACAAAACGTAAAATACTTACGTTTCCTCATGAGATCAGGCTGGACAGACACAAAATTTATTTTTTATAACTGAAATGACATATTAAACAGAAAATACATGCTCAATACAAGTGTTTTTTAACATAGTAAGAAAACATAAAAAACACTTGATTATTTCATGATAATTGAAGCAGAACTTAAAATTCAAAAGGCAGAGGCACTCAAAAATAGGTATAGAGGTAGTCTTTAAGTTAATGTAAATGAGGCCAAAGGGATGTTTTCATCCACATTAAGAGAAGTTGATTTTTCCAATTTCTGTGAATTGTAGAATATTGCATATCTTTACAATGTCATTCAAACTCATTCAATCCCCAATAAAGGCTGGTGGTCCACAAAAGACAATGCATGAGAGGACAAGATAATACGGGATAATCTTAGTGGGGAATCAGTTCAACACTGGCACTGGAATTGTTCTCCAGTTAGGCAATAAACAGGGTAAGGATCACACACATGCACACACCTGTTAATTATTGATGTGAATGTTAATAATTTAAGTGGACTTTGTAAATTCTTAGTAAAGGACAGAATTTGAACTTAATTTTTCAGATGAATGGAGCTCTGGAATGAATGAGCAAGTGCTGTTTTTTTATTCATGCATGAACAATTAAGGTAAGAGTCTCATCATTTAGCAATTTTGTCGAGCAAAGGAAGAGTAATTAAATATGTGTTCACACTCTGCAGGTTTAGCTGAAGTTACACACAAACTATGTTGCGATTGCTCTGTTAGTGATTTGATTGGCAGTTTAAATGCTGGCATTTGAATCTTGGTATGTTCCAAATAAACAGAGATTGCTGAAAAATATGCTTTCAAACAAACTTATATATGTACACATTTTATAAGCTTTTCACAACTTCACAGCTGATAAAGGTAACAAATACCCAGCACACAGCATTTTGGAAGGACATTTGGTAGGTTTTTCGCAAAAATTATATACAATTCTCTAAAATTGATCCTAAAAATTGATAATTTTCTCTTTGGTTCTAGTCAAAAGAAGCAAAGAACACCTTAAAAACTTATTTAATTTCCTTTTTTGTTAGGTACAATGAAGTCACTTTTCAGCCAGTCAAATGTTTTCACTGGATTATTTTTGGCCTTATCTGCTTTCCCCCTGAGCTGCAGTGGAGGTAAAATACTCCTGTATCCTGTGGATGGAAGCCATTGGGTCAATATGAAAGTCCTAATAGAAGAGATGCACTCTAGGGGTCACAGCATCACAGTGATCCGGCCTAAATCCAGCTGGTACATCACAGAAAAGTCTCCTCTATACACTTCCATCACAATCCAGGACAACACTAATGATTTTGAAAACTTTTTTGAAGATTATTTATCGAAAGTGATGGAGATAGAGCAAGGCGAAGGTTCTGGACTCGCATTCTTGAAACTCCAGTATGATCTGTTCTTAATGCTGTCAACCGCACATGAAATTTCCTGCAAAATGGTGTCCACTATTTTAGAAGATAAGATGCTTGTAAAAAAACTTCAGGATGAACAGTACGACTTAGTGCTCACCGATCCCGCCATAGCAGGAGGAGTGTTTTTAGCACATTATTTAAAACTGCCTTTTGTTCTTAATGTACGATGGATCACCAGTGGTGAAGGACATTTTGCTATTGCACCATCTCCGATGTCTTACGTTCCTTTACCAGGTTCTGGTCATACAGATAAAATGGGTTTTTCTCAGAGAGTTAAAAATGTTTTATTCCAAACCTTTACTTTCCTCCAGAACAGATTTGTGGTGGGTCCACATTATGATATACTCATAGACAAGTATTTAGATTACAAAACAGATATCGTTGGCCTCATTCAAGCTGCTGATATCTGGCTCATGAGGGCTGATTTTGTTTTCGAGTTCCCCAGGCCCACCATGCCAAATGTTGTTTACATGGGTGGATTTCAGTGCAAACCTTCTAAGCCTCTACCGGCATATCTAGAAGCATTTGTGCAGAGTTCAGGAGACCACGGCTTTATTATTATGTCCTTGGGAACACTTGTCAAAAGTCTTCCAGCCCACATGGCGAATGCTATCGCAGCTGCATTTGCTAGATTACCTCAGAAAGTAATCTGGAGGCATCTTGGAGATCGACCGTCCAATGTTGGGAACAACACTCTTATTGTGGACTGGTTGCCGCAGAATGACCTCCTGGGACATTCAAAGATCAAAGCGTTTGTGGCTCATGGAGGAACCAATGGAGTGCAGGAGGCCATTTTCCATGGGGTACCAGTTCTGGGAGTCCCTTTGTTCTTCGACCAGTTTGACAACTTAATACGTGTTCAGGGGAAAGGAGCGGGTAAGATACTTAAGCTGTCAGAACTCAATGCCCAAGCTTTCGAACAAGCCCTTCGGGAGTTGCTTAATGATGGCTCCTACAGGAGGAACATGCAGACACTGTCCACTCTGCACAGGGATCAGCCCATGAGGCCACTGGATGCGGCCGTCTTCTGGATCGAGCATGTGATCAGACATAAAGGTGCAACACACCTGCGCTCAGAGTTTTACAAGATGCCGTGGTACTCGTACCATTCTGTGGACGTGTTTTTGGTTCTGTTCACTGTTGCTGCTGTGTGTATGCTTTCTACCATTGCAGTAATCAGATATGTGTGCTATAAAATGTGCTGTAAGAGAAAAAGTAAAAGTGAATGACACTATGCAAACGCTGGCATGCGGAGACAAACAATGGGAAATAATTAAAGATTTGCTGATATTATTATGGTTAATATGCTTAGTATTGCAAAAAGTGTGTTTAATCTAACTTTTAATTATGTCTACAGTCTTTTAATATGTAACATGGTATACAATATATGGCTTTAAAAGCGGGAAAACATTTTTCATATAAAATTGTATGAAATAATTAAATGTGATACAATACAAAATGTTCAACCCAGGCTCATTCTGAAAACGGACCTGTGGATACATTTCTGGAGACGCGAAATACGTCCCGGGAGGTATGTTTTTTTGCAGTTTTTGTTTTCTCGAAAGCACCAGAGGCTGTGTATGCTTTTTGAGATCTCAAATTTCTCTCGTGAGTCCCATTCGCGCCTTCCGTTCTAGCGTGAACCCACCAGAGGCTGCTGTTAACTGACTGACCGATCGACTGACCCACCCTCCTCCTTCCCTAAGCCCAACCAATTTTATTGATTGACCCGCCCACCCTTGTTTATTACTTGTTTATTTTATTTTTTGGATTCTGTTTTTGTCTTACCTGATTTCTGGAACCGTTCTTCACCGGACTCGAACCCCATGGCGAGCTAACGCGGTCTCCAGAAATGTATTCAGAGGTACATTTTCAGAATGAGCCTGTGTTGCAAATGTTATATGAAAAAGTCTTTGTTTAGAAATCCTAAAGTCACAATGTATGTGTATGACCAATTTGCCCAGATAAAAAAAAATAAAAAAATTAAATAAAATAAATCTCATGAGACTCATTCATTCACAATTAACCATCTGAACTTTATGCTTATGATTGACATAAGAAACAAGTAAAAAGATAACCACTTCTGTATGAAGCCCAATTTTTAATCCTAAACAATAAATCAAATTGATTATAAGGTACATGGTATCATATTACATAAAACCAGTCAAATGAGTGATTCCTAAAAAAGTCAGCATACTTGAAAAACACAGCCTTGGGCTAATGGTTCATGTTTGAGAACATCTACAATCTCAGTTTCGAGTGCTTTTTTTAAAAGTCATCTTGACAGAAGGATGAGATTCGTGTTATTGTTAGCATTCTCTCAGATGCTGTAGAGCAACTCAAGCTCATGGAGGTCATCAAAGAGGGTCAGTGAGTGTGCCACATGTGCTGACATGCTTACTTTATACCGAGACAGTCGCTAATAGGCATAACGGTGTGAAGATTACCCATTTTACACACGTTTACAGCAAACCGCAAAAGTGGCTCTGATTACACCCAGCTGTGGTCTGTTAGCTTTTTTACATGTTACATGCTATAAGTAAAAAAAAAATATATTCATGCTTTAAAAGACTTGCAAGTCCAATGATGCTCTGCATTAAATGTAGGTTAAAAGTCACTGGATCTGAAAGGAAAGCTGAGGAAATGTTTATTCATAAACACACTGTAAAAATGCAGGGTTCCACACAATTTCTTTATGTTGTTGCCCAGCACAGACTTATAGTTAACTTAACCGTTTTTACAAATATAAGTATATTCAACATAAAACAATTAAGTTGTCCCCCCCAAAAAACATAAGAATTGTGTTGATTCAACTCATATTAAATAAGTAGTTTGAACAAGCAGTAAAATAATTTTTTTGAGTGCAAAACAGCAAGCAGTGATCCACATACCATTGTTTAAAATGTATACAAATGACTTGGTGGTTTTGTGATGTGGTTTAGTGAAAATGCACAGGGGTTTTAAACCCATACCAATGAATCGAGATGTCGACAGACCGTGAACACTACCACCGTTTCAAACTATTTGGGTTTTTGCACACAAGAGCAGCTGTTTCACTGACCATGAATAACTGTATCTGGGGCAGAGGCTACTAAATCCTCAAACCACAATCTATTACAGAAGTGCAGCTGTAAATGTCCATTGCCGTTTAGCCTAAACCACAGGCACTTTAAACAAACTTACCACTATTTATTTAGAGAACCCTCCATAATGATTATCTGTTGAATTTGAGGATGTAGAGGCTTGATTTTACCTTGATTTTATAATGCTATTTAGAGTGGAGAGTGTTCACACATCAGCATTTTAGTGTGTGTAAACATTTCAAGTATCAAATTGACACAAACATGTTTGCTGTGATGCAAAGCTCATTTTGACAAAACTCAGACTTTTAAATACCAAGAAAATCCACTAATTGATTTCAGGTAATGCAAACAAACAACAGTTTAAGAGAACAAGGCACCAAAGGGAGTTTTAATGAGCTCACAGAGAGAAATTCATAGCAACAGTCTATTTACCTTCACGCGTGTGCTGTGGAGCGTCTTCAGAATTGTGTTGTGAGAAACTGGCCAGGCAGCAGGAAGAATTTAAATGGGTCTTGCAGCAATCATCGTCGTTCGCAGCACTGTTTGAACTGGTTTCACTGCACACAGAGCTCTGCGTCTGATGAGAGGAAATCATTTGTTATAAAAGACGAGTGCAAATAAATATGTACATTTGTCTTTAATTAAAAAGCTTACAGCTGTATTGTAATATGAATGAAAGATGTGACTGGATTTGAGAAAGTGTAAACAGCAGAAAACACCTGCATTGTTGCCTATACACTGGAACTGATGCATACAAATTTGACACGTCTCTATGAAATATCCTGCAGAAGTAGACAAATAAGAATTAGCTGAGATGAATTATGAATTGATGCCACATACATGGGGTTGCTGTTTTTCTTAAAAACAAAATAAAGCGATTCTGGCATGTCTGGATACTGTATTCGCCTCCAGAGACTATCATTGCATCATTTTCCATTAGGAAACTGTGCTTATGAATGGTTTACAGGCCTTACAAATTATACCTGTCAGCTTTTAAAATGGCTGTTATTTCTTCATTTGTCAGTTACAAGTATTTTAGTTTTGCATCTGAAGAAACTGCTCCATTTACTGTGCTTGATAAACTGCGACTTGTCACAGCACTTATATATTGTTGCGCTCTTGTTGAATGAATTGCTTCTATTGCCCTCATTTGTGTACATTTATTTGGAAAAAAGCATCTTCTAAACTATTAAATGTAAATGTTTAGTGATTCATAACAGATTCAAACCAATTTAATGAAAAAACATAGTGAACTATTATTTTTGGCAGCTAAAAGATCAGACATAAACCAAACTCAACACATTGCAAAAAAGTCATTAGTTAATTTTCTTAAAGGTCCCATCAAATTAAAAGATGTTAGTGTTGCTTTAGATGTTAGTGATGTTTTAGATGTTAGTTTCAGTCTGCTAGCTTTAAGGATATGTATTAGCTAGTGTGCTTCAAAACAGTGACACAATTTGTGTTTAGAATATATAAAACTGATATAAACATCCAAAGCTTGCAGTTTGTCACTTCCACATAAATGAATTAACAATTTTTTTTCACGTCACCTCATACTTCAGTTTCTCATCAAATTTTTACCAATCAAATGCTCTCTAGTATCTGACATCCCCTGCCCCCTTCAAAACGCTTCTCATTTGCTTTTCATTTGATGCTCTTGAGGGCCGCATGGTGGTGCAATGGGTAGCACAATCGCCTCACAGCAAGAAGGTTGCTGGTTCGAGCCTCGGCTAGGTCAGTTGGCAATTCTGTGTGGAGTTTGCATGTTTTCCCCGTGTTGGTGTGGGTTTCCTCCGGGTGCTCCGTATGTCCGCAGTATGTCAAACGTCGAATAAAAAGTGCAAATTTTAAAGCCCTTCACAGGACCTTTAAAAAGTAAGTAAACTGTTGCAACTTGTAACTTAAATTGTATAATTTTGCACGTAGCTCATTTACTTGATAATTAAAAAGCAATGAGTTTACTCACTTTTTTGTAAGTAAAGTCAAATAATCGCTTTGAAAGCAATGAGTTTGCTCACTTTTTTAAGTAAAGTCAATTTAAATAGCTTTTTTGTGCACTTTTGAGTTATTACTATTCTTGTCCGAGTATAGATTCACAAACACGAACTAGACCTGTCACACTACTGTTAGTAATTCACTAACAAGATATTTAATATATTATTGATATAATTATTATTATTTTAGCCATTTAATATATTCATAAACCAAAGCTAGATTTTTTTTCCACTTATGTCCTACATGTGTGCAAATATATTATATCTCAGTGAGCGATTTGCAGAGTACATTTTCATAGATTCAGGTGGAAAAGCACACAGATCTCCTGAATGATCATGTTGCATATTTTCTAAATGGTTTGAGGGGAGCATCTGGAGCATGACATGCTGAAATAAAATGACATACCTGAGGCATATAATCACACATGGTAAAGAAAGAAAGGAATGAATCTTCAGCGTTAACAATGTCTGCATTCACACAGCAGTAAGTTGGATACTGGTCTTGTGCTAAAACAAATAAATTCAAGATCGTTATCATTATAGCATATTAGACCTGTGCTGTAGTACAGTGTTGATAGTTAAAACTGTATTTTGGTTTTATCATGGCAGGTGTGAGCACACAGATGTATATTAATTGCAAGGTTCAGTGAAAGTAGAGCAGGAAAAACAGATCTCCGAGGGCCTCTAACAATGGATATTTCTGCAATGGAAGTAATTTGAGTGACAGATGTTGTTTAATGCTGTAAAGGCCCAGTCTTGGACTGAAGCCTCCTCCATCCACACAGCCCACATCACTGCTGGCCAGACGCTCGCTGATTAGCTCATGCTTTCATGCCTTTTACAGACCGGGATCTGTTTCCTTAACCCCTTCTTTACATTTCCCTGAGCTTGTACATTTTAATTGATGCGTCTTGATGAGATTGTAAAATATATATATTTTGGTTTTCAGCATTTCTAGTTTAATTTAAACAATCTTGTTGAAATTTGGGACTGATATTGGAAATGTTTCTTTTTTCTTAGCTTTTTCTCCTTTTTCTTTAATAAGTTACAAATTATGTGTTTGTTGATATTAAAAATAAATAAATAAATATATATAAATAAAAAATAATAATAATAAAAAATAAAATAAATAAATAAATAAAAAATAAAATTATTAATATATATATACTTGTATTCCTCTATAAGCCACACATTTTCATGTGACTGTACAAAGAGGAAATGTTAATATTTTATATTTCTCTACTTATAGTTGAACATAAAAGAAGATATTTTGAAGAAAACTAAAAACCTGTAATCATTGACCTCCATAGTAGAAAAGAAAAACTATGGAAGTCAATGGTTACAGGTTTCCAAAATGTTTGTATTTAACAAAAGAGAAAGAATCCCATAAAGGTTTAAACAAGTAAAGGGTGAGTAAATGCTGAAAGAATGATCATTTTTGAGTGAACTATCCCTTTAAATGCTTTTGAAATATTGTGTTTCTTCTTCTTAAGATATTGTTTGAGGCCCACAGAATAAGATGTCTTTGTGACAAGGTATATTTTGAGGAAACAACAGGGAAACACGTCAAATATGATTACAAAGATTGGGGCCTTAGCATGAGAGATGTAATGCATTCGAATATTTTGTTAATTTCCTTGTCTTGAGTGGAAAAGTAGGGCAGTCCAATGATGTAACCTTGAAGATTAGAGAAAACAGATATAATCGGGAGAAAGCCGCAGTAAAACTGTAGTGACTAGTGTTTCTGTATGACTGTCTGACCTTCTCTTGCAAGAGAATAAAGTCATCTTTAAATATAATTGGACATGTTTGTCTCTTATTCAGCGATTTATTCAGACTTTTAAAATGCAAATGTGTTTTTTTTATATCTGTCAATAATAACATCTATTAATAAAAGCTGAATTTAAATCATTTTACTTGCCAAGAATGCTTTCCATCCACTCTGCAATTGATATTTTTGATATTGATATTTTTAACATCATATATGAATGCGAAAGTGTTCAAGTCAGGAAGTATGTTATTCACAAATGTGACAGCTAAACGAACGCATTCAGCACTCCCAACAATGAACATCTTACACAGGCACAGAAAAACAAAGCTTCTAAGAATCTCCGATCTGTATGAAACCTTGTGTTTCCTTCTCTCTCTCAAACTCGAGCTCCTCTGGGCTTTTTCCATTTGTGGTGTAGAGCACAATCCCTCAATTTTCTTCCCCAACAAGCATGACCAAATTTTTGCAGGCCAGAGACACTTTTGTCATTGGGTGCAGTTTCAGCTGCATTTCACATTCATACCATTACCTTATCCTATTTATTTAATGAGGTCTATAGGAACAAATTGACAGGAAGATTAGCTTACTGTAAGTCTTACTCACAGCTTTGTTCACTCCAACAGCTGCATAAGAAAATGCATGTAATTTTCAAAATACATTTTCTAACTTCAAATCGAGCCATTACAGGTTTGGCAGACGGAGAACACACACACACACACACACACACACACACACACACACACACACACAGATGACTCCAAACGGAGGATTACTGAATGGAAGAAGGTGCTCACGAGTCTATTGTATGCTCAAAGGGAATCTTTAGAGATCCCATATAATGCATCTCATCAGAGCTCACAATAGAGAACATTTGGCTGGAAAGAACATTGAGTCTTGCTTCCTCTTTGTGTAAAGGTTGTATAAATCCAGGTTTTAATCTCATTAAGGTGCACAGGGGCACCTGATGGTATTATAATGTCTCATTTAGCTCACTGTTTCCCTTGTGGTGTGAATTATGATAACAGAAATGTGGACACTAGAAAGGGCCTTGATCTATACTAAAATTTAAGACTAAATCATTCAAATACTTGCAGCATGATTACATGGGTATCAAAAACAACAACAACAACAACAACAACAACAACAACAACAACAACAACAACAACAACAACGACAACTAGTATTTAAATATATAGTTTTTCAGTTTTTAATAATGTAAAATATAGTTTAGTAAGGGCAGCACGGTGGCGCAGTGGGTAGCACAATTGCCTCACAGCAAAAAGGTCACTGGTTTGAGTCCTGGCTGGGTCAGTTGGCATTTCTGTGTGGAGTCTGCATGTTCTCCTCGTGTTTGCGTGGGTTTCCTCTGGGTGCTCTGGTTTCCCCCACAATTCCAAAGACATGCGGTACAGGTGAATTGGGTAAGCTAAATTGTCCATAGTGTATGAGTGTGAATGAGTGTGTATGGATGTTTCCCAGTGATGGGTTGCAGACGGAAGGGCATCCGCTGCGTAAAACATATGCTGGATAAGTTGGTGGTTCATTCTGCTGTGGCAACCCCAGATTAATAAAGGGACTAAGCCGAAAAGAAAATGAATGAATAATTAATTAATTAATTAATAAATAATAAATTAATAAGATCACTTAATCTTTCTATATATTTTAATAAACGCAGGTCATGATGATAATGCATTTTCAAGTTTCCCCTTAAAACATCCTTTTTTAGGGTAGCTTTTGTTGCAACATGTGATTCATGATATTTCTTTGTCTTTATTGTTTCTGCTTTGTAGCTTTTGACTAGTTTTTATGCTTGTATTTTTTTGTGTTGTATTTTTAGTGTATTTTTTATAATAAAGTCATTTCATAAAATCCCTTTGGAATGCTACTTTGAAATGTGCTATATAAAATAAAGCTTATTATTATTATTACACTAAAAATGCTGGGTTTTTATAACCCAACATTGGGTTAAATATGGACAAACCCACACCCATACCCATATTTGTCCCAAGTTGGGTTACAACAACCCAGCATTTTTTAGAGTGTATTATTATTATTATTATTATTCATTCTTTTTTTCCCTTTAGCTTAGTCTCTATTTCAGGAGTCGCCACAGTGAAATGAACCGCCAACTATTTCAGCATATGTTTTGCACAGCCCTTCCAGCCGAACCCAGTACTGCGAAACACTCACACACTCATTCACACACTCATACACTACGGCCAATTTAGTTAATCCAATTCACCTATAGCGCATGTCTTTGGACTGTGGGGAAAACCGGAGCACCCGGAGGAAACCCACGCAAACACAGGGAGAACTCCACACAGAAATGACAACTGACCCAGCCAGCCGGGACTTGAACCAGCAACCTTTTTAACATAAGGTGACAGTACTAACCAAAAATGCTTCTAAATCAGCAAATAAGCATAACTGAATAATCTGTATAAGTTTAAAAAACAATTTGACCTATTTTGTCACTGATTCTATGAGCAGGTGAATCTATTACTTTATGACTATTAAAAAATAAAAAAAATAAAAAATTAAAAAAAAATATATATATATATATACATAATCACAATGAACCATTACGTTGGCGTTGTCATGTTTTTGGTCAAGAGTTGCATTACTACCATTTACAATTCTTCTACCAAGGCTTTATGGGACACGAAGTACTTTACACAACTCACAAACACGAGAACATTGTGTCACCTTTTTACTGCTTCATAAAACTGAATTCAGACACAATACTCTTATCATTGTACCGTTTTGCTCACTACACAGTAGTTATTTTGTAGGGCCCTGTTTACGGAGTGCGTGAGACATACACAAAAGAAAATACACAAATGAAAACAATTAACAAAGGAAAACAGAACAGGAAATGTGTCTTTATACTATTATCCAAAAGACACTGGACATAAAAGAACCTAAAAGTACAAACATCACCCAAAGATGACATACAGACCACATTTCATGCTTCCTGACAAAGCTTTTTTTTTCTTCTGTGAAGGGCGTGTTGCGTTTCATTGACTGATGTGTGCAGATATGGAAAAGAACAGTTGTGTGTGAGATTATTTGATGGATAGTGCTGGAGAGCGTTCAGAGATGTACAAAGGAAATCGCTTGGAGCTGTTTTTTTATTTTGCTTTGCAATTTTTGAGCTATGAAAAAGAAGCTGTCTGCTTTAGGAGTAATGTCAAAGAACACAATACTTGACAAGATTAACATATAATATGGAATTAAAAAAAGAAGTGCACAGCTGCCCAGCCCATTTGCTATTATAAATTCCAATACTATAAATCATGGCATATTTCTGTACATGTGCTGCCTAGTTTCGGTTTGGATTTCATAGATAAGTTTCTACCATGAAATATTTTTAGCTTTTGTTCATTAAATAGATATTATGTTTGCTGACAGCGCTGTGGCCATTTTTACCTCCATTGTTGGGAGATGAAAAGTTTGAGTCAGTATGGAAGCACATGAATATTGGGACTCAAACAAGCTTAGACATAGACTTTACATCACCTTGAGTGTCTCATGTCACTGTCCAACATAAGATGCCTCAACAAGTTTGAGCTGAAACGAGGCTTGCTTTGAAGATGCATCCATCATCTATGACAAAGAAAATACAGAAATATTAGTACAGGATTTATAACCTGGAAATCTTTGAAGATTGATTTGTCATTTATATCCATATTGGACCCCACAGTTTGATTTTTATAATCACTTTAGCTGAATTATCTGAACTTTGGTGTATTTATACTTCAATTTCACAAATTTCTGAACTAATGATTAAATCACCTGTTCAAAATGACATCAGTGTTGATAATCGGCATCAAGAAATCCCGCATGCACAGAAAGAGCTTCCTTAATATTCCATATACAGATCAAAATCATAAAACAAAATAAATAACACAGAAATATAAACTTTAATAAATAAAGAATTAAAAACAACAATGAACATATTATTCTGTCATTTCTCCTAATACAAATAATAAAAAAAATACCCTCACATAAATAGTAGTTAATAAAAACTTAGGTTGATGGAGCGCAAAAATAAAGTTTCAGTTGAAAATACGCCAACATCCTGAAAAAATAAAAGTCTGCTGCAACTTCCAGCTCCCTCATCTTCTATAGACAGCAATCATCCCGAGATGTTCAAAGCCCAGAAAAGGAACCAAAATCATTGTCAAAACATTCCATGTGGCTTCAGTGATTCAATTGTTATCATACGAAGCTCCAAGAACATTTTCCTGTGCTAAAAAAAGGACTTTGTTTGCCTTTGTCTTTTGCGTCAAAGTATGGTGCAAGTTTACTAGAGCAATATTATGTATGTGTGTTGTGCTGTTGACTACTGACAATTGGCTTTTGACTTATGGCAAATACATTATATTGTCCGCAGTAAACAAGCCCCCAACAACCTGATGAGGAAGAGAAAACATGGTATGAATCACTTGATGATTACACACTATAAAAAAAATCTAACTTATTTAACAATTTCCATATTTTAATAATAATATTAATTCCTTACATTTTATATAGTGCTTTTCTGGACACTCAAAGCGCTTTAAACATTGGGGGGAATCTCCTCATTCACCATCAGTGTGCAGCATCCCCCTGGATGACCCGACGGCAGCCATATTGGGCCAGGCTGCCCACTACACACCAGCTGATTGGTGGAGAGGAGACAGAATGATGAAGCCAATTATAATATGGGAATGGTTAGGAGGCCATGATAGACAGAGGCCAATGGGCAAATTTGACCAGGATGTCGGGGTTAAACCCCTACTCTTTTTTGAAGGACATCCTGGGATTTTTAATGACCACAGAGAGTCGGGACTTCAGTTTACTGATGTTGAAAATTCAACTCTAACAAAGTTTAAAAGTTTAACAAAGTGACTTTTATTTACATTTTAGTAGTTTGAAATAATATAATGCATAAGAAATAATATATAAAGAAATAAGTCTGTAAAATAACAGAAAATTTATTGGCAGATTGGCAAGTTTTGTACCATAATATACAACACCAACCCAGACAATATATAACTTTAAACTATTGAAAATGTTAACAAAAGTCACTTTTTCAAACTTTCTAAGTTTAAAGGTTGTTGGAATAAAGATCAAGGTCCCATAATGCAATTCAAAAGCATAAATAAATGGGAAAAAAAAATAAAAACATGAATCACAAAATACAGAAAACTGCTAATTTATGGAATTTTTTACAGTGCAGTTATACCACTAAAGTCACATGGAATGTTTTGAATACTTTTCTGGACTTTAAACGTCCCTAGACCATTACTGTTATTGGAGGGTCAAACAGCTCTCAAATTTAATCTAAAATATCTTAATATGTCTTCCAAAGATGAACGGAGGTCTCAGGAAACTGTAACGACATTTGGGTGAGTAATTAATAACTAAATTTAATTTTTGGCTGAACTAACCGTTTAAATACCAGACTAACTCACTAAAATATCCTCAGTGCAAACATATAAACACAAAGAACTACAAGTGTGATTCACATTGTCAAAAAGATCCTCCAAAACGCTGTGCAAACTGAAATGAAATGTTCTGGTGTGCTACAGATGTTCTGTGATGTTCCTCTCCAGCTCATGAAAGAGAGTTATGGCAACTGATCAACAAACAAATAACAAACAAAAAGCCCTGCTGACAGCTCGGTGTAGTACAAAAGATCTTTATATGAAAGCCTCCAACCGCCCAAAAAGGATGTTATTGTTTGCATAATGTATTTAAGGTGTTTTGGAATTACACTGAAAAATTTTGATGTTCTGTTTGTTTTTCGGATCCATCATATTCATGGAGCTCAGTGTCTCCGTGTGATTTATGAAGAGATGTTGCTTTTTTAACCTCTCTAACCTCTTCTCATTTTTTTTCTTTACTACACGAGACACAGCATTAATCATCACTCTAGAATTTGACTGCCTGGAACATCAGGAGTGTTGACTTGAGTTTTCATCTACTGGATACATCAATGTCTAGAGGCAGAGAGCTTAAAATGCACAAGTGTTGTTATATTTTACACCCTGAATAGACATATTTTGTTTATGAGAGATGTTACGCTAGGCAATCCCACAAGAGGCTGTCCTCGAGAGTGGAGAAGTGTAGATGGACACGACACCAGAATATCAAGGAAGCATGAAACAGAGAGGAAACAGTGAGAAGACTTGTTTACAGCTTGTCTAAAACAGTCGAGCCAAATGAACTGGTTCAAATGAGATGCACTACAGATGGCGTAGAACAATAGGTCTGCTGGTATTTCCATTTCATTTATTTGTTAAAGAACATGAAGCTAATCATACTTTCTACCGGCACTTCAATAAGAGGAAGATGGAAAGAGGAAGATGGAAAGGATTAGAATGGCCGGTGCTGATCTACGATGACTTCAGCAATA
This sequence comes from Danio choprae, assembly GCA_903798125.1. Lineage (NCBI taxonomy): Eukaryota > Metazoa > Chordata > Actinopteri > Cypriniformes > Danionidae > Danio > Danio choprae. The sequence continues at coordinate 490,519 of CAIGQW010034901.1, forward strand.
AGAAAATGGAGAGTACTAAAACAAATGCCAAATATATATCCATAAAACTTCTAACACCTTATCTGGATGCTGCCATTGTACTGGCCAGTAATGTGTTGTTATGGAAGTGGAGTTTTCCAGTAGAATAAAAGTGTAATCGTATGTAGCAGCACTCTTTGAAAGCATAAAAAAAGATTAGCACATATAAAATTTCCATTTAGGAAAACAAACAATAAAACAACACATTCAGTGGGAAAACACTAACGTATAAATAGTCCTAATAATTTTAGTATTTTTAATATCAATTGGCAGCATCTGAGTATTAGTATATTGTCTGCTTAATGCAGGGGTGTCAAACGTACGGCCCGCAAACGGGTTTAATCCGGGTGCGAGATAATTCTGTAAAGTATAAAAATGAGATGCAATCTTTCAATAAAAGTAACTGCTATTCCAATTGCAAACTGTTAATTTCATTTGATCCAGAAGCCTGAATCAGTGTCAGTTTAACAGCCTTCTCATAGAGAAAGACCACATCTATGCCCTGCCATACCACACTAAGGTGTTCTCACAAGGAAACGTAACTATTTCACGTTTTGTCAGTTTAGTGGCTAATTTGTACAAAAATGTACGATATAAAAAAGGAGGCGTGGCACCCAACCACTCCCCTTAACCCAACCGTCATTGGTGGATAAGCGAATCGTATTAAATTCTACGAACGAGATCATACGAATTTATATGAATTAGCCACTAAATCAAAAAGTTTCGAATTGCCGTGAGATCATGCTGTTCTCAGGCTCCAGCTTTATGTTTTATGTTGATCATATTAAAACAAAGAAAACAATCTGAAGTTGTTGTTTTTAAATTATATATACCATGATTTTACTAGTCTGGCCCACTTGGGAATAGATTTTCCTCCATGTGGCCCCTGAGCTAAAATGAGTTTGACACCCCTGGCTTAATGTTTTGTTACTTTGTGGTTCAATTTATATACATTTTTGAGGTCACAGTTCAATTAAACTTGAATGAATTGATCAATTCAATTGATTTTTAATAAAATGTTGATTTCATGTTTGCTGAGATTTGATTCCAGTTTGCTGTTTAGTACTTTTTTCTATCTGATTGTAATTGTTAAGTGTTAAAGAGAAAAACATTCCACTGCACCAAACCTTGAAATTTATTTAGTTTTCAGCTTAGTTTACAAATGCTTTTTAACTTACACTAATTCCCTAATAAGAGTATACATATAGATTCAAATGTGCTTAATCAATAGCATGTCTAATAAAAACTAAACATTCTAATTAAATAGTTTTGGTAATATAGTTTGATTTTGTATGCCTTAGATTGAAAATAGTAATTCTTTTGTATTTTTTATGGCCATATGTTTTTGTACAATCCATCATTTATGATCATAACTTCAGCATATTGTACAAATTATATCTTTGCATGAGACTGAGTTACAAAAGAATTATTTGTTTTATTTATAAATCGATTTGCCAATTTCTGATGTCCCCAGGGGGTGGTTTGTCAAATTTAGCTTGCTTTTGGGGACAGTTTAGTCCCTAAACCATAGTTAAGTACAAAATAAACCATATATAACCCATCCATAACTCTTTCCCGATTAGATGATGAGCTTTCTTGAGAAACCCTGCAATTGCCAGAAACAAGGATCCAACTTGAGTCTCATCCAGGTTAGTCAATCCAATCCAAGAGATACTGTAACCACAATGGCTTTAGTTAAAAGAGCTGTATAAAACACGTTCCAAGCCTCTGAGCTTCTAAGCACAAGCAGAATCTGTCTGATTAGCCAATGAACTTTAATCGCACTGAAATCGTCCAGGAAGTCCAGGTTTCTCTAATTCCCTTTAAAAATGCCCATAGGGGAAAAGATGCAAAAACCTTAGAGTCATTAATCTTGACACTTTAGAGTAACAATCATAAAGAGTGGACTCTTTGAACCTTAAATTCAGTGCATAAATCAAGAAAGCATCATGAAGGTGTTTAAACATCTGAGGTGGTTCTTCTGTGGAAGGTATACTGGGTTTCAAGCATAACAAACTCTACTAGAGCTGCAACAATTCTAAAGAAATTGAGAATCTTTTTTAAAAATGAAGATTATGAATCTCTCACAATTCTGAATTGACATCTAAACAGCAGTTCTCATAAAATGTTGAATGCTGCAGGTAAAATATGTCATTTGAATAAATAGTTCTGGTTTGAATAAACAATTCACGGATGATTCACTTCACTGCTGCACGAACAAGCAGTTTTGAACAAATATCTTGAAAGAATGACTCAATGACTCATCTATAAATACTCCAATTCTTTTACTACATGATGAATCAGTAATTTTGAATCAGTCACTTCAATGACTCATTTATAAAGTGATCCCTTCATTAAGGTATGAATCAAAGTTTTTGAAATACTCTCTTTCATGAATGATTTATTGATTCATCCATAAAGCCTTCACTTAATTCATTACTATGAAGCAGGGTTTTTGAATGAATCTTTTGAATTAATGACTTAATAATTCACTCATAAAACCTGGACTTGATCTATTGCTGCATGAATCAGGATTTTGAACAATTCAATGACTCACTTACAAATACTTTACATAACTTTTTATTAATTATTATTATTATTATTCATTCATTCATTCATTCATTTTCATTTCGGCTTAGTCCCTTTATTAATCTGGGGTCGCCACAGCGGAATGAACCGCCAACTTATCCAGCATATGTTTTACGCAGCGGATGCCCTTCCAGCTGCAACCCATCTTTGGGAAACATCCATACAGACCCATTCACACTCATACACTACTATCTTTGGAAACTACTCTCTACTCATTTTATCTTACGTATATGTCCTGCAGTATCACAAGGGTGTTACGCAACACAGTGGGCAAGTAAACATTTGTTTGATGACCCTGGCCTGAGTCACTACGGGACAGCTGTGAGACGGTGACTCACTGTGGACTGAAAAAGGGTTGAAAACAATGGTTGTCTGTGAGTTTAGGTGACCAGGATCCTGCAGTGTCAACCGGGTTTTCCACTGACTCTGCTTAAAGTGACAAATCAATGACATAATCATGTTATAGAAAGTAAAAAAAGAAAGGACTTGATTCTGTCAGGTGCATTTAGACTAATTAAAGTAGGCATTCAGGCCAAAGCAGCAGTGATTTCCACACCACAAGTTTGATGTTGTTTTGGAGGAGGATAATATAATCTGGTCCAAAAACAACAGAAGAAATGTTAAAATCATTGCATCTGTGAATTTTTTAGCGTCATATTTTGGAAACTGGAGTATTTCTGGAGAAGTTAGATATGAGGTAACAGAATTTTGATGATATAAACATAACAACAATAAATCCTCTTGTTTACTTTGTAAATCAGTGTTTTCACATGTATTAGATCTACCATGTGAATACTGCCACAACCACCCAAAGACTTAATAAAATAATTAAAAGTTAAAAAGACTGAATAAAAGTTGATTCTGATATTAACAATTTTACACAATTTGTAACACAAATTTTAGAGAAAACTATATATATTTTTAATATAAGCTTTGGGAAAAAGCCATTCAACAGTGAATGAAGCTCCAGTACTGACAAAGCATGCAAACATAAGATTTAATTGAAAAAGACAGACCACTGCTGAGAAAAAAGAGGGGAAATTTCTTGTTTCTCAGTGCAAATATCTAAAAGTTCTTGTAAACTAGAATTTTAGATCAAGCACATATATCTCAATTCATGACTGTTTAGATGATTGTATTGAAAATTATACTATTTTCTTAGCAATTTCTTTAAGCTTTGATTTAAGATCTATTCCAGGTTCCTTAAATTGATTTTATAATACCTATAAATACTGTTTAATATATTAATTAAAAGAAAACAATTATAAAAATAAAATGAAATATAAAAATTTGAAAGTTGCATTAAATTCATAAAAAAAAACGCAATAAAACAGTTTAGTGAATGTAAATGTCCTGTTTCTAAAAAATGTATGATCATTTTTATTTTATGAGACACCGATCATTCAGCCTGTCATTCACCAAAATTACAATAGTTACAAACTTGCACACTGTTTTTCATAAAGAATAATGCAGTTCTGAACACGTGAAAGCAACATCTGTTCTCCAATTTAATTGAAACTCTGCAGTACCCAAAGGTTTGGCGTAAGTTTTAAACATAATAATCCAGCCAGACTTCCAGCACTTTCATATTCATCTCCATTTTTTGAAACTGACCCTTTTGGCAGCGTTAGCTTGTTAGCTAAGTGCACTGTCTCCTGCTGTTTCATTTATGGAAGCAACATTCATGTTTTCTGCCCTACAAAAAAATCCTCAGTCCTAGGGGTGAATTTTGGCCCTTTGTTTAAAGTAATTACGCCAATTGTACCCACAAGTTTTAGCAAATTACACTTAAATACACCCCAAATAGTTGCCAAAATGTGGACTATGCCAAGAATAAATTCTGGATCCACAGTTTGTGTTGTGGTTGTCCATTGGATCATCCTAAAGTAGATAATGCTTTATAAAACAAGGAATAATATTGTATGTCATCAATTATACTCAGTAATAATTATATTAACTGCACAATAACACTGAAGTCAAAGTGTTTTGTGGTTAATAGGCAGTAAATACGTCTGTATGTGTTTACAGATGTCCTTTTATTTGTTATGTTTGATTATAACTTTGCGACGGATGCAAGCATCATAAACAAAGCGGGCTGCGACTAGTTTTGAAAATCAAAGCATGTTCTTATATAAAAGATTTATTCGCTGGGTGTAATGCTTTACATCCTTTGAAAAAAGCACTCTGAAGATACATGCATGTCATCTGGTCTTTTTTCATGTCTGTATTATTCAAAACAGGTCAAGCGTGTTTATACAAAGAATCTTTTAAAAAGCGAGGGTGATATTGCAGTTGCACACTTTCCAAAACCTCCATAAAATCCTGGCTTTGTTGGGATTAAAACAGTGTTTCAGAACATGGCCAGTGGTAAGAATGACAAACCTAAACATTATGTTTTAAGGGTCTTGCTTTTTTATGACTCCATTTTCGAAGGTTTGTAATTTTAGGAGGTCTGAGATCTTAAGTTCAGATGAAGTGATTTAAGGTAAAAGACAGCGAGGCAATCTAACAAATGATTCTTCTCTCCAAATGTCATGAAAAGATATGAGATCATCATGGCACCCCGAGCACAATCGTTGTGAGTCATTTTAAAGGGATAGTTCGCTCAAACATAAAGAGAACATCTGTCATAATTTACTCAACCAACTTTCTTATGTGGAACAAATAAGAAGATATTGTAACGCCTGGGTGGCAGATAATGACATGACGAGTGATATATACAAAAACGGATTTATTGAACACTTACGGGGAACAGATACTGGATGCGGGAAGACAGGACGACACAGGAACAAACAAACCATACGAATCAGAGTGCCGGACAACGAAGGACACAGACGAAAGGGTATAAATGGATGAAGGGATGATTAGACTAATCACACACAAGGGATGAACACAGGTGGAACAGATTGACACAGATGGTGGCGGGAAAGACAATACAAAGAAACCACATGACGAAAACAAAGGAGGACACGGACGAACACTGACAGATATTATCAATAATGTTTTGTTCATATTGAAAGTCAATAGTGTTCATAACATTGGACCCCATTGACTTTTTAAAATGCATGAAAACATTTATTTACATCATCTTTTGTGTTCTGCAGAATAAAGAAAGTTGCAGGTTTGGAAAGTGGATGAGTAAACTATTTAATTTTTAAAAGGGACATGACATAAACATTTTTTGAAATAAAATGTAGAAATACATTTGAAATGTATTGGGCACAAACAACAAACCTGTAAAATGACTCCTCTTCACATGAAAACGACATTCAAATGTTTCAGTGTTTAGTTAAAAGCAATATACTGTAGGAAAGCCTTAATTTCATTCACTCTCTCCATTTCTAAAAAGTATAACACAGCTCCAGGCCTAAATTTGCTGCTCCAAAACCAAGGTCATTCCTGATAAAACCCACAGATTTTCCAAGAGCCAGGTATGACAGATGACGAAAGTCTCCTGCTTCTTATCCACATTTGTTATTATATTCCAAATTTGCATATCAGACATTAAAGAAATGAAAAATGCAAATGACCCATTCAAATTACTGAAGCCTCTTACAGACACAAACATTGTTTAGTTCATCAAACAAAACGTTGATGAACTGTTGACCATTTTGACTGTACCTACACAGTATGAACGTCAAAGTCAAACAGTAATGTTATAAGTTATAATGTTTGATTATAAAACATCATAAAGGATGTTCAAATCAGTTCATTTATTCTCTCAGTATGGTGCACAGCTGAGGAATTCTAGATATGACCTGTAAAATAATGAGCTAAGAGCCGTGAAGCTGAACTTTATGCCCACTGGAATATTTCTGCTTTGCATCTAAAACGCCTCTTAAAGAGCTTAATAGAAAAATCCAAATAAAACGCAAATCCACAGGAGACATGCAGAAAATCAAATCATTGATGGGTCAAATATGACGTAAAACAATAAAAAACAAAAACAAAATAAAAATGAGAGCAAAAGTGTACATATAAAACAGGAACATTACATATGGCTGTTGTGTTATAGGTCTTAAATGAAAACTGCTATGTAAAAATGGGTTTGGATTCCTTTTAACTAATTTTTAAACCATAGCCTAACGATACATGATTGTACAACATGTTAATTAATCCAATTCAATTAGAATAAAATGAAAACTGATAATACTTACTTAACAGGAGTAATTAATTTGAAAGGACCACATTTTGTAAATCCTGTATACTCACCTTCAAATCCCCCCGAAAGCGCACGGCCTTTCATCCGTGAAGCAGAAAGATGATGACAGGTTGGTGGTACTGTAACCGTCAAGCTCAATATGTCAAGTTGTCTGAAGTAATTCGATAGTACTTTGTAAATAAGAGACTAAAATGTATAATAATTTTACAATTTGTTCAATCTGCCGCACAAACTAACATCTGTTTACACATACGCAGCACTAACCTACTCCTCATTACGCCACGAGGGCGCGCCGTAGTTACGACGTCACGTTATCTTGGATTTCTCTCATTTTCAAATCACAGTGTTGACAGATATGGTGTAGGCCTACTTCAAAAATATCTGGAAATGTTGTCTAAATAATTAACATATCTCCCGCTTTTGTTGACATTAATTTAGTTTTTTTTAATAATAGGTGTAGGTGAATTGAATAAGCTAAATTGGCCGTAGTGTTTGGGTGTGAATTAGTGTGGATGTTTCCCAGTGCTGGGTTGCGGCTGGAAGGGCATCCGCTATGTAAAAAATATACTGGATAATTTGCCGGTTCGTTCCGCTGTGGCGACCCCTGATAAATAAAGAGACTAAGCCAAAGGAAAATGGATGAATGAATGAATGACCTATGTATTGGTTATTGGGTTCCAAACACAAAGAATTATCAGTTATTGACATTGGCCAAAATTTCCATATTGATGCAATGTCAGAAGAAACATCTCTGGCAAATTGTGATGAGCAAACTTTAAAAAAAGAGAACATTCCCTAGATGTATGTGTGCTATCATCATGAGGAGCCGCTCTGCCAGATCAGAATTGCTTTTTTTGATAGCAAAAATTTGATAGAAATACAACAAAAAAATAAAGTCGATAACTATCTGTTCAGCAGAGGACAAAATCAGTGCAAATATATATAAAAAAAAAATTATCATCAAAAAGCAATGCTGGTGTTTCCTCTCATTTTAACATGTACTCACTTTCTCTTTTTGACTACTGTTAGTTTAAGCATCTCTTGTAAGACCAACCTACAAACTATCCTCCTGCACCCAGCATCTTCTGCTTTCTGCTTATCGATGTGCTATAATAACATGTACACTGAAAAAAGAAAATGATTTATTGGATTTACTAAATTAATTTTGCTAAAATTCAAGAGTTCACACTGCTGATGACTGAATATAAATGACTGAATATAAAAAGCGAGTTTGGCATACTGTCCCAGGAGAGAGCCCTGAGCTCATGAGATCCTCGAGCCCGGGGCTCCCTCTCGTTTGCAGGATGTCGATTCGTTTGCGTAGACATCTCGTCTATGATGTCGATTTGGTTTGGTCAATTTACTTATGCTACATGTTTTTGGCTTGGGGGAGGAAACCGGAGAACCCTGGGAAAACCCACACAAACACGGGGGGGGACACGCAAACTCCACACAGGAATGTCACTTGGCCAGGTAAGGTTTGAACCAGTGACATCCTTGCTGTGAGGCAACGGTGCTAACCACTGGGCCTCCGTGCCGCCCTGCCAAGGAATGGGGAGGAGTAGGGGTGGAAGGGGGGATTCTTCGAGACAAAGATGGCTAAGGTGAGATACTCTGGTTATTTATAGCGATTTAGGAATCATCTGATTGGTGGATCATGCATTAGCTAAAGCGGGACAAGCTGCAGTCAATCATAAGCACGTGCTCCTCTCGAAATTAGTTTATGAATAAACTTCACTTAATTTTACTAAATTGGATTTACTAAGTGGTTGCAAACAATTTATATGGGCTAAATTTAGACAAACAAATTAAGTTGAACATTACTAAATTTTATCTGTTTGTTTAAACAAATTGTTTGCAACCACTTAGTAGATCCAATGAATCATTTTTTTCAGTGTATAACTTCTTCAGATATACCATAATCATTTCATACTGCAGCTTTAAAGAGTTGGTTATTAATGTGATACATTTTTCACAGGGCTCCAGCAAAAACAGAAAGTCATAGATTGACTGTTGTGTGCCAAAAGTCCCATTTCACAACAGTTTTCTTGTTAAATTTGATCTGACACAGCGCTTCCATTGAAGTATGACTCTAAGCCAGTGTCCATCATGTGTGTTGCTTGGCTGTCAAATCAGCGAGAACGGTTCTTGACACGAAAGTCACAAAAGAGCACATTTTACTCTGAATTTGGGATTTTGGGGCCTCCAGTGTTGTGGACAAACAGAGAGGTGGCCTTGTTGCCAGCAAGCTGTACTCCATATGTCATTTTTACAGCGCTGCAGAGCCATTAGTCTTACAGATTTGTGTTATTGACCTTACTGCCAGTGATTCGCTCCACATTCTCTACTACTACACCATAAATGTCCTGCTGTGCTCTGCTAGAGAGAATTAAGGCATGATTACTTGTTTTGGTTTGAGAAACAATAGGGGTGTTTTAACAAACTCTCACTGCAGTTCATAAGCGCAGTGCTTTGCATTTTTACAAATTAGTGGCTAATTTGTTAAATCTCATTTGTTTATTTTCCTCTGATATGCTTACACCCACTGACAGTTCGATTTTTTAGGGATTCACATTCATGCATTTATTTTTATGGTAACATTTTAGTTTAAGTACCAATTCCCACTAGTGTCTTATTACCTGATTATTATTAAAATATATGCTATTTATTAGTAGTACTTACAAAGGTGGATCTCCAAACCCAAATACTACCTTACTAACTGTAAATAAACAGATAATTAACTGTTAATTGAGCTAAAAGTCTTAGTTAATGGTTTATAAATAGCAAATTGTGGAGTTGTAGTGTAAAAAAATGTCATTGTTTTCTATATAAATTATTGTGTAATAAGTCATGCCTAATCATTCATTCATTCTCCTTCAGCTTAGTCCCTTATTTATCAGGGGTCGCCACAGCGAAATGAACCACTAACTATTCTACCATATGTTTTACGCAGCGGATACCCTTCCAGCTGCAACCCAGTACTGGGAAACACCCACACACTCATTCACACACACACTCATACCCTACGGCCAATTTAGCTAATCTAATTCACCTATACCGCATGTCTTTGGACTGTGGGGGAAACCGAAGCACCCGGAGGAAACCCATGCAAACACAGGGAGAACATGCAAACTCCACACAGAAATGCCAACTGGCCCAGCCGGGACTCGAACCAGCGACCTTCTTGCTATGAGGCGACATTGCTAACTACTGAGCCACCGTGCCACCCATCATGCCTAATTACATATTTATAAAATAGTAACAATTTCCCATGAGATTGGGTTTGTTGCTAAAAACCTTAGGAAGTTCCATTATTCATAAAAAGAGACATTTGAAAGGTATTGCATAATTCCTTGCTAGGACTTTTTGTATATACAATAGATATCAAAATTCATTCATTCATTTTCTTTTCGGCTTAGTCCCTTTATTAATCTGGGGTCGCCACAGCGGAATGAACCGCCAACTTATCCAGCGTATGTTTTACACAGCGGATGCTTTTCCAGCTGCAACCCATCACTGGGAAGATATCAAAATTATATAATATTATTTAGCCAAATCTAAAGCACATCATTGCTTCCCTTTGAACCCATTTTTGGGAAAAAGAAAAAAATACTTAGGTACAAAATTGTTGGTTGTGGATAATAATTAAGGGATTACTGTCATATTACAATGAATAATTGGTATACACTTGATAGGTTATGAATCATTGATATCTTAAAAAATAAGTTATGAACTGGGACATACATTTCCCTTAAAATCACCCATATTCATCACACATTACATGCTAACTACTAGGTGAAGGCTGTAATTAGCTTTTTTTCTCCAAGTAAGAAAAAAATGAAAGACTATAATAACTTTCACTGACAGAAGAACTGTTATTTACTTGTGTTTGAAAGGTCTGAAGCCCCATGATGAAAAAGACCACAGTCACTTCAGAATGTTTTATGACTCGTTTGTTCTCGTAAAAACTTCTAATCATAGCAATCATCTCCACGTGCAGGGGCTGTTCTTCCATAGCGAATCTGTCAGAACTGCTACAAGTCCAAAACTAACACGAATGATCCTGCTTTATCCCCCAGACAGTGTTATTATTAGCAAAATGCTACTTTTAATAATTCATATAGAAAAAGATAGAAAGACAGACAAACAGTATGAGGGATAGATAGATAGATAGATAGATAGATAGATAGATAGATAGATAGAT
>CAIGQW010034901.1:501501-512416 GCA_903798125.1 Danio choprae
AGATAGATAGATAGATAGATAGATAGATAGATAGATAGATAGATAGACAGATGATAGAGACAATAGATAGATAGAAACAGACAGACAGGCAATAGATAGACAGACAGACAGACAGAATAAATGATAGTACAAAAAGATTTAAAAAACGAAATAACAGTTCATTATATTAAACTGACCATGAGAATCTCCAATAAAACAATCATTTTTATGATCATCTGTGCCGTTCGTTGACATAAATTCCCACATTGGAACAGGAATGCAGTAAAATGGTGTTTCGTCAGTTCTCTTGCCACTGGCACAGCGGATGCACTTTTGACTTTCTTTAGTTGGAGTTCATCTCTTAGAACCGAAGCCGTCTAATGAAGGAGCTCATGAAGCCTGCAGGCGAAGCACTCGTCACCTCACTCTCAATATAAATCACCACTCAACCACAGGCGCACAGCCACCATCAGTTTACTATATGTCAGATATATGACTGGCATCAAAGACATGCCAACACACGGATATCAGGGACACAATCTTCTTACACAGGAGCCTGTCAGCCTGTCATGACGTACTTCATGGACATCGCTTACCACTAAGTTAATAATGGGGTCTTTGCGGTGCTACTCATAAATGCTGGTATAAAATATATTACAGTCAAGTGTTTTTGTTTTATAGTGGAAAATTATTTTTGTTTGTTTTGTGTCATAACAAATAATACATTTCAATATGAACAACAATTATATTTTAGTATTTTATTTTAAAGTATTCCTGAGCAGGTTGACAGTAACATTGGCTTCACAAGTAGGGCTAAAATTGATGGATTGATTTATTTATTGTTTCAATTCACTAATTGATTCATTTAATTAATTTGATGATCTATTCATTTATTGATTCACTCATTCATTCATTGACCAACCAATGTCAGAAATAGGGAGTGTTTTTTTATTGAACATTTTAGATTTTGAGCTATACTGAAAAATAATGATTCATTGGATTTACAATTTTCTTTTAAGGTAAGTGGTTGCAAACTATTCATTTGCGTTGAATTTAAACAATCAAATTAAGTTGAACATTACTAAATTTAATTAGTTATAGTTTTAAATCAGCAAATATAAATTTTTTGCAACAATTTAGCAAAAATATTTTTTTCAGTGTATATAGAACAAAGCCTGAGATCCATCCAACAAAAAAGTGAAATATAATATAAAACAGTAATAGTGCAATAATAGATACAAAATTAGGATTGAAACATATCTGGTCCCTTTTATATTCGAACAAAATTGTACCGTTTTCTAACTGGCGCCATTTATTTTGGCTGTGGTATATTCCGAACCAATAATGTCCAGTAGGTAGCTCTCTGCAGCTCTTACATGGTCGGTCAGTACCTGGATGAGAGACAACATGGGAAAGCTAACATGGGTTGTTGCTGGAAGTGTTGTTAGTGAGACCAGCAGGGGATGCTCAACCTGCAGTTTATGTGGGTTCTAGCGCCCCAGTATATTGATGGGGACTCTATACTGCTGAGTGATGACTTTTGGATGAGACGTTAAAAATCCCAGGATGTCCTTCGAAAAAGAGTAGGGGTTTAACTCCGGCATCCTGGCCAAATTTGCCCACTGGCTTCTGTCCATTATAGCCTTCTAACCATCCCCATATTATAATTGGCTTCATCACTCTGTCTCCTCTCCACCAATCTCCACCCAAAAATGTGTAAAACGCTTTAATCTGATAGTAGGTCTCATACCTTGGACCAGAATAATGCAGTTTGGGGACATTCCCATAACATATGTATATTACATAAGTGACAAAAAGGGTCTGATTATGAAGAATGTTTTTGATGTTTTTTGAAAAACCTGTTTGGAAACAGTCATTTTTGCCTTTTCATTGCTAATGAATAGTCGCATGTATGAAATCATCCGAATCTGATTTGATTCTGGACTCTAACTCTTGTTTTGTGCAGTTACTTGAGCAAGTTTCCCTTCAGTCAACTTTCCAAACACGAGAAATCATGTTCGCTCTGCAGAATCGTCCCAGTGAAAGAGCACACATGCGTGGAGGATAATAAAACACATATGTGAACCTGCAAGTTCAGCCACATTACGCAAGACCGTATCTATGGCAGATGTGTGAAGAAAGAAATGGCTTTTTGCTATTGTCCTTATAGGTTGTTGTTGGCTTGATAAAGGCAAAACCAGGTCCAATCACACTTACAGAAAGAACTGTTAAAGGAGAAGTGCTGAAAGCTGCTGAGTTTTCACAGGAATGGCTAATATTAATAATAACTATGGCAGAAACAATGTGGGGCAATATAAATTTATAGGGACTTAAATGAACATTCTGTCATCGTTTATTCACCCTTGATTGAACACAATATACTGAAGAATGTTGGATAAAAACAGCCATTGACTTTCATATTCATTTTTTTTGTTCCTATTATGCATGTCAGTGGCTGCTTTTCTTGAGAATATCTTGTTGTTTGTTCAAAGAAGAAAGAAATTCATAAAAGTTTAAAACCACTTGAGTTGTGAGTAAATGATAAGGACATTTTTTACTTTTGCATTAAATTGTTACATAATAAAGGTATAGTTCACTCAAAACTGAAAATTCTGTCATCATTTACTCAACCTTTACTTGTCACAAACCTGCTTCGTTTTTGTTTTCCTTTTTTTACCTGTTGAACACAGAGTAGGTTATTTTGAAACCATTGACTTATTTATTATTGCTACTATGGAAGTCAATGTTACATGCTTCTAAAATGTTTCCAAAAATCTATTTGAACGCAGGGTAGTTGACCACTCTTTGGGAGCACAGCCACTCAAAACGGTTCTGGAAGGTGATAATACTGAACCACTTTGATGATGGACTCTGGTTAAGGGATTGCAGAATGACCAAAACAAAATCACAGATGTTGTGCAATCTGTTCGGTCTGCTTGTGTATCAACTATCGTGTCCCATTGTGCTCATTTTAGCTTTTCACATGATCTGTTAAAACAAAATATCGTGCGTATGCTGGAATTTATTCGGTAAACGTGTTTCCATCATAGTTCATACTCATTTTTTTTCTCATCAGATACAAATTTTTATCCTACTCAGTTGTGCGAGTACATTTTTTATGAGCATTTTGAAAATTCATCTATCAAAAACGCATCTCGGCTTTTTCATTAAGCATTTTTTTCTGAGATAGTTCAAAATGTGCATAAAATAGGTGGATGATGGTAACAGCTAGTGATGACAGGATTTATATTTTTGGGTGAACTATCCCTTTAAAGTTTTTAATTTTCCCACAATATGAAAAAATGTCCTGATTTAAATTTTTATAAATGGTAAAAAGTCTGATGATGATGATGATGATGATGACGAAGCCTTTATTTGTCACATACACTTTTACATGCAGTGAAATTGGACCCCGCTGACCATACACAAACAACATTTCAGGGGAAGACAGGCCAGATGAGAGGTAGCTTTTAGAAAGGGGGAAATAAGATACGTTTGGGAAGAGAGAGGCGAAAAAAACCCCTCTCACACTGTCCTTGAATTAGGGCAGTGTGAGATCAGGGGGAAAAAAGCCCCAGCAACCAAGCACATAAACACATAGACATAACATCGCAACAGGGGATGTGGATATAGTCCGATAAGGGCGGCAGAGAGCACTGGTCACAGCACTGTTCCTCCTGTCGCTAGAGAGCACTGGTCACAGACCCGCCTACCCACACCGGTGGGTGAAAGCACAAAGGCGTGAAATGCTACAGTAAAAACATGTAACCTGTAAAATTTCCTTAAAATATACAGTAAATAACCGTAAATGGACTTGCATGACACTTCCCTTTTTATGCTTTTTGTTGACATTACTATGGTTCTTTTGTTTTTTCCCCTCCATCAGTTATGTACATTAGTTTTATGTTACAGCTAATGTTGATAATTAATGTTTATTCCATACTTTAATTGTATGTCTGTCACCATGGTAATGTGTAGTAATTGTGTGAATGACACTGAGCACCTTCTATATATTGCATGTTTTTCTGCTCCTGGGTAAATGTTTGACATGAGCATCGTTTCATTTTATGACTTTCTCATCACCATGTGCTTATGGTTGTGTTTTTGTCTGAGTATCAACAGATATGATGTGTAGATGTTAGTAGTAGTACTTCATATTAACATCATAAATTAATAAAAAACAGTACTTCACCGTAAAAATTAGACATTTCTTTTAGGGTTTGTACTGTATTCTTAACAATAAAATATTGGCAACAACAGCCGATGCTTTTTTACCATAATTATTATTATCTTTTTACTTTATTGTCCAAAAGTGGAAATGTATCTTTGGCTTCACCACACAACTACACCAGCATTCACATCACACATATCCCAAAAAACAAGCAACACAAATACACTCAATATCATCACATAAATTACATTAAAAACTCAATTAACCCTATTCTACTTAAAACCCAGTATTTAAAATTCTAATAGCAGTTGGCACAGAAGACATTGGACACACATTTTTCTTTACTTGAGGTTGCCTAAAAGTCTTTTTGATGGCAAAAGCTGAAATTGTATATTTAAGGAATGGGAACAATCTTCAATAATGACATGCATGCGCTTTCTGTTTAATTCTCATTAAATCAATTTCATTACATTCTTACAGTGCTAGGATAGGCAGTTTTAAAATGCTTGACATGACAAGTTCATCCTCCCAATGTGTTTTCAATAATGTCTGGGGCTTCAGGTTGTCTACATTAAGAAGTAAAAGCTTTACTCTGCACAAACAGTCATCCATGTGTCTTTGTATAAAGGCATTCATGCACGCTGCTACATAATCCATATGTCAACATACTGTACATGTTTACCCTGCTGTGCCAGTTTTTGCATTCACTACATTTGCATTTCCCAAATGAAGGGCAAATCATCATCATTTTTAATTAGAGAAAATGAGAATTAATCACCATGTTGGTTACGTCTATTATCATGAGGTTCATCATTAGCATTATATTTATTAAGTGTACGATGACAATGACTTATGATGTTGAAGCATACATTTCCCAGGATGATCGACTATACTGTTTTATGAATCACATTAAATATTAAATAGCAAAGATTAAAAATCAAAGGCTACAGTTTTTGTTGGTATGCAATGAAGTCACAAGCAGGGTTGGAAGCAGAAATTGATTTATTTTTGCTACATTGAGACTTTGAAATTTATACAAAGAAAGTATTGTCATAAATGTTTGAACATGTCTATAAAAATGAACATAGAAACCAGAAATAAACGGATAGTTAGAAGCTGCATAATTTAAAATAAACACAACAGCCAAAGCTTTGCTCATCCTTAAAGATATATTTAAAAAATGCATTCATGTCTCTGAACGCAAGCACCACAAAATATCACGACAAGCTCAATGACAAGGCTCATACACTATATATATTCAAAGAAACAATATAAACAGCTTAAAAACAAACAAAAACGACCAATGTCTTTTTTTATAACCACCACCATTTCAAGTACCCCTTATCCGAACTGAAGTGGGGTGTGTATGCCACACAAACCCAAGATTTTACTGCACGTTGGTTTGTAATGTGTAAACATTCAATGCAGAATGTGTATTTTCCGGACAAAAACACTATTCTACAACACTGTCATTCACTTAGGCTGGATGTCAGGGTCTCTATTCATCTCACTGTGTGGGTTTAGTGGGATGTCTGATCAGTCTCGCTCTTCGCCTTGATCCTGTGGTTTAATCCACACACATAAACACACAGTCATCCTTTAGGTACTAAAGTATGTAGACACTGGAACCCATTAAGAAGATATTAGTAATAATTCATTAGATACTAGTACTCAATTATTTTATGGATACTAGGAACAAATAAACATGCTGATGAGTTATTACATAAGATAAAAAAACTTTTACTATATATATACTACTATGTAATGAATTAGTATTAGATCTAACGAATTACTAGTAGCTGATAAAAATACCTAGTATATAACGAATGCATACTAGTGTGTCATTCATAAAAAGTACAACTGATTTATTAGGTATGTATGTAATAAATAAGATGTTGTATATATCCATTATACTATTAATTACTAATCTCATCTATTAAGTATTAGTGTATCATAAGTCTAATAATTACTACTACCAAATAAATACATATTAAAAAGGTACTACTATGTAATGAATTAGTATTAGTAACTATTTAATAGGATCTAGTCAATTAGTAGCTGAAAAATAAAAAATAAATTATATATTGAAAAAATACTAGTGTGTCATTCATAAAAATGACATGTAATTAATATAACATTGTATCTGTTATCTAGTACCAATTAGTTAATGACAGATTGCCATATAAGTCAATGACAAAAAAGTTATTTGTTACTAATAACATTTATTCATTCATTCATTTTCCTTCGGCTTAGTCCCTTTATTCATCAGGGATCGCCACAGCGGAATGAACCGCCAACTTATCCAGCATATGCTTTACACAGCGCATGCCCTTCCAGCTGCAACCTAGTACTGGAAAACATCCATACACACTCATTCACACATACGGCCAATTTAGTTTATTCAATTCACCTATACCGCATGTCTTTGGACTGTGAGGGAAACCGGAGGACCCGGAGGAAACCCACGGCAACATGAGGAGAACATGCAAACTCCACACAGAAATGCCAACTGACCCAGCAAGGACTTCTTGCACAACCTTCTTGCAGTGCTAACCACTGAGCCACCGTGTCGCCCTTACCAATAACAATAGTATAATAATAGTCAATGAATTAAATAAAGTACTAAAATAAGTACTAACATCTAATGAATAAGTACTAATACCTATTGAAAATGTCTTACATCTAATATCCAATATCCAGTATCTAACAAGTACTAGTTTATAATAAAATATACAAGTATTTAGTAAATATGTACTAGTATCTAATTAATAAATTTCACAGGCACTAATGTCTAATGAATGAGGACTAGTAGCTAAAAAATAACAACTAGTACCTAATGAATAAGTAATAGTATATTCTGCAAATGTGCTAGTACCTGAAGTGTTTAGCACTAGCACCTAAGGAATAATTACTAGTTGCAATAAAATGTTTTTACCAACACTTACCTTGTGGTTGTCTGATGGCGGCTCGTTTTCGAGAACGTCCATCTGAGGAGAAAATAATAATCAGTTAAAACTTTGACATCTGATTCTTCCTCATATCAATATGAGTTATGAAGCCACAAACCCTTGATGATTCTGGTGATTCTCTCCGTTTCTGATTCAAAGAGGTCTGGATTGTCCTTCAAAGATACAATCTTTGAGAAATCGGGTCCTAAACGATGGCAAAAATGCAAGTCAGTAAAATTTGCTGAAAAAACTATTGTTAGCTTGACAACCCTTAGCTATGAAAGTTTAAATCAAAAGCTATTAAAAAAAATTACTAACATGTTTTAACAGGTTGTTAACATGCTTAAAACTATTCTAACATAAATTAATGCTAGCATGTATCTCAAATATATTTTAGCATGGTTTAACAGGTTGCTAGCATGTTTAAACACTACATAAGCATTAATTTCTAGCACATTGCTATAAGCTGTAGATAGAAATATGATAACATAGATGTTGTTAACCAGCCAGATCTCACGAGGAAACATAACTATTTTACGTTTTGTCAGTTTAGTGGCTAATTCGGGTTTAGTCGTACAAAAATGTATGATTTTAAAAAGGGGACGTGCCACCAAACCCCACCCCTAAACCCATTGGGGATAAGCAAATCGTACAAAATTGTACAAATGCGATCACATGAATTCATACGAATTAGCCACTGATTCAAAAAGTTACGAATTGCCCTGAGATAGCATTGTGTTAACATATTTCCAGCATATTTATCATTTTGCTAACATGAATCAGCATGTTATGAGTCCATTCTTATGCTTTGAACTCATCTTTAAGTGTTTGGCCTTCCCCTCTGTTTCTGTGTTCACTTCTTGTTTCTTTGTAAACACTCTGCCCAACTGTTGTTGTTAGCAACTCATTAGCTCTACTCCCTTGTTATATATACGCCCATGTATATATACTTCTGTGTTTCAGTTGTTTGGTACAAGGCATTGTTTGTGGTCAATGCTCCTTTTATTTGCTTTTGGTGTTTTGCACTGTTTTGGATTATTAAACATTTTTCAATACTGACTGATACCAATAAATTAAATATCAAATATGTGCAGTAATTTCTTACCTTCAATGATCTGCGGTTCTGGTTTAATTACTCTAGTAAAAGTAGTTTCCCCTGGTGCACCTTTAAACACAAGATGAAAATTTGTTTTAATAAAAAAAAAAAAAAGATCCTTATATCATTATGTGTATTGCAGCTCACCCTCAACGATCTGAGGCTCTTTCTTGATGACTCTGGTAAAGGTGGTGATCCCTGGTTCACCTTATAACAAAACCAGAAGTCAGTGAAACAAACATCTGAGCAAGACTGAACTCACATTATATCAACATCTGATTTATTAGGCCTTACCTTCAACAACCCGAGGCACTGGTTTTAATGCTCTAGTTATAGTTGTGATCCCTGGTCCACCTTTAAGAAACAAGGAGACATGAGAACAATGGATGAGCAAATCTTTGTGCATAATAAAACCAGACCTGGGCCAAGTCGGTGAGTAATAGTCAATCATGAAGACCTTAATCGCAGTTTAACTGTACAGCTTAAAACCGTAGCTAAATCATAAGTGTAATCTTGCCAAAAAAATGAATCAAAACCATGAGGTACGAACTTAAATCAAAAACATCTGGAATCGAGCCATGTGAAAACCAACGGGACTTCATTCTATTACGTAACTAGAGATTGTAATGCATGGGCAAAAAATAAGACAGACAAACAAACATTAAACATTACTAAACAAGGATGAATCACCGACTTCACAGCTGCTCTCGATAAAAACGTCAAGCTCTTTAGGAAGCTACAAAAGACTCTTGCAGATCCCAAGCCTTTCAAAAGCATAAATCAAATTAATGTTTGGCTCAATGGCATTATTAAAAAAAACAATACGGGAAAGAACATGATCATTGCATATGCCAAGGATTATGGGCAAAAAGAGCATTTGGCAAGAGAGAAAGATATATGTGGAAAAAAATGTAACATTAAATTTAAAGTCTTGGGTTCAAGTTAGCTCAAGTTTAGTTAAACTAAATTTTAAAGTTAATGAAAAATAAAAATAAATATTAGATGAAACAAATAAGAAAACAAAAAAGAACACTGAATTATCACCATGGCACCTATTTAAATAAAATGGCAGCACTAAAATAAAATAAATAAAAAAAATTAAACAAACATAAATGTTTTTTTAAAAGACAAAAGAACACAAAATCCCTAAAATAGTCAATTATAAACAAAAACTGAAAATATTAAAATAAAAAGACCTGGATATGGGCACTTATTATTAAAATGTTAACCACAGATCAACCAACATTTTAGACCAACCTCCCTGAGCGATGGCATCCGTTATTTGCTTTATGTCTTCCTCTTGCAGGATGTGTACTTCACCATTCTGAAACCTCTGCACATTGCTTATATCTACAATATATAAAGGTATAAGTTTTGACAGGGGACAAGTCATGCACTTTCGTGATAAGTCACAGAAACTGTCTAAACAACACTAAAGTCAAAAACTGCGGTCGATGTTTTCAATAAAATGCTAGTAAATGTCTACTGGGACTTTGAGCATCAAGAAACATACAGGCAAAACTAAAATAATACCTCTGGCTCCTGACGATACGTCACGTTCTTAGGAATCTAACATTTTTACCATTAA
The DNA here is from genome assembly GCA_903798125.1 of Danio choprae. Taxonomy (NCBI): domain Eukaryota; kingdom Metazoa; phylum Chordata; class Actinopteri; order Cypriniformes; family Danionidae; genus Danio; species Danio choprae. The sequence goes on from CAIGQW010034901.1 coordinate 511,284, forward strand.
TCCACAGCTTTGTGGATCACATCATTTCTTGGCAGGACATTTCTTGCTCTCCTGTTTCTTGCACAGACCAATCATTTAGCTTCATAATGCATCATAAGGTGTAAATTTTGTTTTGCTTATACAGTTGAAGTCAGAATTATTAGCCCCCTGTATATATATTTTTTACTATTTTCTGTTTAATAGAAAGAAGATTTTTTTCAACACATTTCTAAACAAAATAGTTTTAATAACTAATTTCTAATAACTGATTTCTTTTATCTTTACCATGATGACAGTACATACTATTTTACTGGATATTTTCGAGGATACTGGTATTAAAGTCATTGTATAAAGATGCTTTGTTCTGTAGACAATCGATACAAAATATTGCTTAAGGGGACTAATAATATTGACCTTAAATTGGGTTTAAAAAAAAATTTAAACTGCTTTTATTCTAGCCGAAATAAACATATAAGACTTTTTCCAGAACAAAAAACATTATAGGAAATACTGTGAAATATTCCTTGCTCTGTTAAACATTATTTGGTAAATATTTGAAAAAAATTAAATAAATAATAATAATAATAATTTTGACTTCAACTGTATATGTTTTTTAGACTTTCAAAATGCTGGTAGCTGTTGACTTGCATTATGAATCATTAAGGACCAGAGTTTCACCTAAAAATCTTCTTTAACATTCTATTTAATACAAAAGTATATGGCATCTTGTATGGGCTGGGGATGAGTAAATGAAATTTAAGTTTTCATTTTTAGAGTGAACCCTCCCTTTTTTACTACCTGGTCATGTAGAAATGTGGAACTATACAACCATATCAAGCTTAAAATTAAATTACCATCACCCACGATTCCCTTGATTTCTCCCTCAGCATCAATTTCACCATCAGATGAGGCACTGTGAGCTGATAAAAAAAAACCCAAAAATATAAAAATGTTATAAGAAAACAGTGGTTTGTTATTATAAAATGAATTATTGGAAGCTTGGACATACATTCTATAAGCCTGGTGACCTTTGTAACAGATGGCTTTCCTTCAACCACTCTTGTAACTTTGGTAACACTTGGACCTCCAACAACTCGTGTAACTTTGGTGAAACTTGGATCTCCTTCAACAACTCGTGTAACTTTGGTAAGACT
>CAIGQW010034901.1:520160-542459 GCA_903798125.1 Danio choprae
GAAACAAATATCAGAAACTGCTTTTATTTTAGTTAATTGTAGCTAATTATAATTAAGCATCATTAGATAATCTCACTTGAAGCGTCCATCTTTCAGGAGCAGCTCATAGATGGTGGTTTCAGGCATCTGGATCAGTGAACTCATGAGATGAAGAGCTCCATTACTGCCTTCTCTACTACCACGAATCATACAGGCGTTCTCAATACACACCGCCTAATACACACACACACAAAGAGGAGAATGAAATTATCCTTTGGACACTTTACAGAGTATTGAGAAATAATATAGTCAGACCAGGATAAATTTCAGGTCTGCAAACTCACCTGAAGGAAATAAACAAGAGTATAAAACTTAACTGCCAAAGAGAAGAGTCATAAAGAGTTTTAAAAAGTGGTTGTTTTCACAGTAATTGTTTGCAGGTTCTCAATCGTCCTATAATTCTCTTTCTATTGGTGGGTTTGTCTCTCACCGTGCGATATATGAAGACTCTGAGCATTTTTCCTCCGAGCGTCTCCAGCAGCTGGCCGTTGTACAGGTCTCTCAGAGAGACCTTGAGTTTCACAATGTGGTTTTCCAGAATAATCTTCAGGAGACGCTGATCCATGGACATGACCTCATCTGTGTGACAGGTGATGAGGAGATACAGGAAGTTGTTAAGACGGTTGAAGTAGCAATGTGTGGCTTTCAGAAGTAATAGACTGAAGAGGAAACTGCTAAACAATATTTTATATCACTTATCGCTTTATGTTATGTTGAAAGTGTTATGCTAAAATGCCAGTAATGATAATAAAAACATATATAAAACATAACATGGACCACACACTCAGTCATAGGGTAAAGCGTTTTTAAATTGACATTTTTACATCATCTGAAAACTTAATAAGTACGTTTTTGTTTGATTTAAAGTTAGGACAGGACAATATTTGTCAGAGACACAACTGTTCAAAATCTGGAATCTGAGAATTCAAAAATCAAAACATTGAGAACATTGCCATTAAAAAATTGTCAAATTAAGTTTTTAGCAAGGAAATTTATCAAAATAAAAATATATATTTACAGTAGAAAATTTACAAAATATTTTCATGCAACTTGATCTTGACTTAATATCTTAATGAATTTTGCCATAAAAGAAAAATCAATGCTTTTGACAGTTATTTTTTTTGCTTAATAATAGAACAACATAATACTGGTTTTGGGTCAAGGGGGCATTCTGAAGTGTGCAAGTAATTCATTTCCTTCGGCTCAGTCCCTTTATTCATCAGGGGTCGCCACAGCAGAATGAACTGCAAACTTATCCAACATATGTTTTACATAGCGAATGCCCTTCCAGCTGCAACCCAGTACTGGGAAACACCCGTACACTCTCACATTCACACACATAGACTACGGCCAAATTAGTTTACTCAATTCACCTATAGAGCATGTCTTTTGACTGTGGGGGAAACCGGAGCACCCGGAGGAAACCCAGGCGAACAGGGGGAGAACATGAAAACTCCACACAGAAATGCCTACTGACCCAGCCAGGACTCGAACCAGCGACCTTCTTGCTGTGAGGTGACAGTGCTAATCACTGAGCCACCGTGTGCAAGTAATAATTTAGTATAAAAATTTAAGATAAAAACACTAAACATGATTCTATATGTTTATTTCAACTTTTGTTTTGTTGAAGTATCGTGCTAAAATGTCAACAAAAAAAGTCTGAAAATTGTATTATTTGCTTTGACATTTAAAAGGTTAGATTTGTCTCAGATTTGTCATCTTGGGATTATAGTATAACAAAATGTCTAAAGGGCACCATCAAAACATAAAGTGATGAAGTCCTACTAAGAGTTTGTTGTTATATCTCGACAGAAATGTCCTGTATTTTGCTCATAGAGTCATGAGGTCTCACCAGAGAAGGCTCCGTTCAGTGGCGCAAGTACAGTGTATTCAGTCTCAGGCTGCAGGGCGGCAGAAAGACCGAGTTCAGACACCATGTCACTGAAGACACTCTGAGATTTGCCCACAAGCTCCATCACCTGCTTTGCTGCCATGCATACATAAAAATACACATTAACCTCAAATTGAGATTTACATGATATAGTAACATTAAATGTGCATGCATAGATGGGAGTATATATGTTTTTGATGAGCTATTTCTGACTTATGTTGTCCCAACACAAACCGTTTAAGTTAGCATCATTTTGTTTTACAAATTTAAGTGGATTGAACATAAAACAATTAAGTAAAACACTTAAGAGTTGTGTTGTTTAAACTCATTTGAAATAAGTAGATTGAACAAGCAGCAAAAGCCTTTTTTTGTGTGTATAGTGAAGGTAAACTGCATCACTGAGCACTCCTGTCACCTATTCCTTCAGTAGGGGATGTAAAAAGAAAGCAGCAATCCCCTTGGGAATTCATTTGTTTAATAGTTTGATTGATTTCCCCCGTTTAGAAAGAGTTTAGATCAGCATGAGCCTTTGACCTTCATTATTTATATTCTGGTTTATATTTGTATATTGTCGACTATGTTGTAAATAAACTACAAATAAATAAAAATCCATTCTTTCAATTTCCCCCTTTACCTGCCTCAGTCACATTTCACACTGATAGGCCTGTTAAAGAAAGACCTTTTCTGATTTCAATGTGATATATTTATTATTCATGACATTGACACTGCTCTGCATATGACCTTTCTAACTAAACTCCCACAAAAGTTAAATCAATATATAGTTTGATTTAAATGAGTGAGCCGGGTGATTTTCAAATTGTTTAGTAAGAAGTTGTGTCTTCAAATGCTTTCTAACCTTAATCCAGTGACAAAAATATTTCGGTTACACTTTACAATAAGGTTTCATTAGTTAATGTATTTACTAATATGAACTAAGTATAAACAGTACATGTACAGCATTTATTAATCTTAGTTCAACATGTACTAATGCATTATTAAAATCCTAATTTATGCTTGTTAACATGAGTTAATGGACTGTGAACTAACAATGAACAACTGTATTTTCATTAACTAATGTTAACAAGCATGAATAAATACTGTAATACCTGTATTGTTTATTGTTTGTTCATGTTAGTTAATGCCTTAACTAACATTAACTAATACAACCTTATTGTAAAGTGTTACTTTTTATTGTATGGTTTCCTTGACTCCTTGTTACAGTGTAACTATTCATTTAACTACTGAGTAATATCAAGTAAATACATGTACTTTCTATATGGTTAGAGTTAGAATGCAGATTATGCTTAAGGTTAGTTGCAAGTAAAATAATTATGCATTACTATATTAAATACATGGAATCTGTGTAACTGGAATACCATAAAATAAAGTGTTACCAATATTTATATTACTAACCTTGCATATTACTTTTTTAATATATATTTTTGAAGCATAGTTTGAGCTGAATACACTGTCATCAGACTTCAGCCATAAATATATCTACTGTAAAAGAAATTGAAAAAAGTTCAGATGTCAGGGTATGTCAAAACATGTCAGTTGTCAAAACGACTAAAACTACATTTCAGATGGTTGCCAGTTAGATTTTTTCCATTGATTATACTAAATGCACAACTTGGAGTTACCTTCCAACTTTCTGATCACTCAAAATGTGTACAAAAATGACATTGTTGGCTAGTGTCAGACACACACAAAGCCTTACCTGAATCAGGCATGAGCACCTGGTCGATCAGATGAATGACACCATTGCTGGTGACAATGTCTTTCTTGAGCACCATCTTTATTCCATTGACTGTAAGGCTCTCACCGTCGCATCCAATCTCAATATTACTGCCCTCAAGAGTCCCATAGATGGAGCCTGCCATAATGGCCTCGGAGCATTGGACTGAGTTCAGGAGGTGGTACTTCAAAAGAGCTTGCAAAAATAACAAAAAACAAGAAAGGTTAAGTGACAAATTGAAGCATAAACATTGCAGTGACCCAAACTGCTAAAATGCCTTTATCGTCATACCCAGGCATTAGGCTATAGTCCTCAAGAGACAATTAAAATCACAGAAGCTGCATGTTGTGCAATGGGACATCCACCCAGTTCTTCCTGTGCGGGGGAAACTGGTGGAGAATTCAGACTCTTACATCAACTGTGATATCACTTTCACAGCAGCAAATGTTGCCAGTTTCCTGCATCTGTTTAAGCAGTATAGTCAATTTAATTCTTATTTATTTCTATAGTGCTTTTTACAATGCAGATTGTGTCAAAGCAGCTTAACACAGATGAAGAAAAGGGAGTAAAAGCCATAATATTTCAAATTGTGGAACATTTAATTCAGGCAGGCAGGAGAGTAGTGTAGAATGCTGGTGTAGTTCTAGTAAATTACTCAATTCAATTTAGTATAAATGTTGCTGTTGAAGTTCAGTATATGTTTAGTTCACTTTTGTTTTTTTTTTGGGATCAGTTGCTCTATTGATCGATTGCTGCTGTCTGGTTGTACGTCTATCTTAGCTTGTCTTGCTCTGCCTGAAATTCTAATTAAAATTTTTTGTCATCAAAAAGTCCTTGAATCAAATGAATTAATAGCTCCTTTAATTTTAAATACCACTATACCACGAGCACACCATGTTTGCAGCAAGTGAATGCTTTATATGCTTTGACAAACCAAAATCCAAATCATTCATTCATTCATTTTCCTTCAGCTTAGTCCCTCATTTATCAGCGGTCGACACAGCGGAATGAACCGCCAACTATTCCTGCATAGGTGCAATACTTTCTCATACGCACTTGTACACAGCACCTTATAACAATATACAATGCAATACTTTCTGTACGCATCTGTACATAGCACCTTATAACTTGTATATTTATAACAAGTCTGTACATAAAATTCAACATCCAGAGCTTTTTGACTAATTGCATCTCTGTTTAATGTTTGCCGTCTTTTTCATATTTATTTCGTGTTGTCACTTGTCACTTCATGTACACTGGAAGCTTCTGTAGCCAAAACAAATTCCTTGTGTGTGTAAGCACACTTGGCAATAAAACTGATTCTGATTCATATGTTTTACGCAGCGGATGCCCTTTCAGCCGCAACCCAGAACTGGGAAACACCCATACATTCTCGCATTCACACTCATACTCATACACTACGGCCAATTTTGTTTACCCAATTCACTTATAGCACATGTCTTTGGACTGGGGGGGAAACCAGAGGAAACCCACGCGGGAGAACATGCAAACTCCACATAGAAATGACAACTGGCCCAGCCGGGACTCGAACCAGCGACCTTCTTGCTTTGCTAACCACTGAGCCACCAGCACACTTCCAGAAGTTGACTAAGGGCTATTGTACACTTAGTCCCATTGTCCGGTCAGAACATTATACTGAGCCCTCTCCCACAACACCCGCTTGACTGTATTCGCACATTCCAAACATCCAAACCACAATGCATTTGCTTCATAACTTTGGCATCTGATTACCCTTGTTAGGCAACAACTATCCAGAGAATGAACAGATGCCTGCTCACCTCGCTTTTGCATTTTTGTACTTTGTTTCATTTCAAAAGTGCCAAAACAACACGTATATGCAGCTGTTTTTTACAGATGCAATACAAGGGTTAAAAAAAAAAAAAAACACAGGAGCAGAAATTAGAAATAAATTGTCTTTACAGTAAACACAAAACAAATACGGTTTGATCAATCAATAGCAGCTTACTTGCACAAATGCATTCACAATAGCAAACTACTGGTGTTCACATGATCTGTACCACAGATCATCCTTTATAGGTGGACTTAAATACAGGTAGCAGGTATGCACTGGAACCAGGGTTCCAAACTGCATATAAAATCTGGGCATTCAAGAAAATTTAAAAGCAAGATTTCTGAATCTGAAAAAGTCATTGAAATCAATAAAATCTTATAAGTCTAAATTGATAAAAGATGCTATAAAATTGTTGTTTGTGAGGTAAAAAAAAATATATATATAGAATGCATAATAACCTTTAATAATAAAATATGTCTGAATGACTGAATAAAATATGTCAATTTATTGGTAATGAAAAGTGTCAACCCTGAAGACAATTTCTTGAAACTTTTGGAATTATTTAATTACTTTATACATTGCAAAAGGTTTTGAAATGTTATTTGGGACATTCAAAATGACACATTCTTTGATTGAGTACTTATTATGACTGAGCAATTCATATATTCTCGTTTGTAATCATTGTAACATGTAATGCATAATGTTGCCATTATCACCAGAACCAGAAACGTTACTTTACTGCCTTTTACAGATCATCTCCCATGGCACTGTATAGTAAATCTTAAGTGTGTTTCAGAAATAATATGTAACATGGTTACTTTTTTTCTATTCTGTTATGAGTACACACTTATACATGTTTTCACAAAATCTCTGGGCCTGTCCATATTTGAGCTTACATTTCCATATTTGAGCCTCTCCATATTTTAGCTCACATCTCCAAATATGAGCTGGAACAATGTTTTGTTTCAATGAACAACATTTTTATAGTGAATTTGGTCACTTCTCACATACTTTTTGCTTACTTTATTAGGTAACTATGTTATGTCATATGCAAAACTTAAGTCAAAATGTGTGTGATCTTGTGGGCATCATCTACACATGCAAGTTAAGCCTACAAGACTGAAAGACCACATCAAGTGCACAATTTGGACAAGACCAAAGACCCTTTAAGAGCCAGAAATGATGTAATGCTGACATTATACTCTACCGTTGTGTGGTCTCTTCATGCTAGTATAAAATGAGGCATGCTAAAATATAGATTTAAGCAGAAAAATACACAAGAAAATCAGTTTTATGTGCCTTTGGCTTCAAATCCAAGCCTGATCTGCTCTATTGAATTGTGTATTTTTTCTCATGGTATTCACGCAAGTGGGTTACTTAGATAAATAGCTGCATATTTACATGAAAGCTAGACTTTGCATTGAATAAACCCCCCAATGTATATAACGATTTTCCTATAATGCTAATCTCAGTCATCTAAAAGGTCACACAGATTAGATTAGACTAGTAGACCCTCTTCTTAGTCAATATTGGCTTCCTTTTGTCTGTGTCATGGGGAAAACAGACATACTTTTGTCTGTTACAACACCCACAATTGTCTGACCACAAGATACCTAATCTTTTTCACCAGAATCAGATGAAGTATTATTCAACATCTAAGCATTTCCCATTAGGAACTCTTAGAGGGTTTAACCAAACTTGATTTTGGATCCCCATGTGGCTGCGGTCAGATCTGCTGTTTGCCCACTGTCTGAGAATGTGCCATGGCTGGGATTAGCATCTGTGGAGTTTACTTAAATCTGCTGGGCTTTCGAATCTGTTGAGGTGATGTTTTTTCATCCTCTGCATGTGCACAGGAGTTTGGATTCTTTATGTTTTTTCAAAAACACTGACAAAGGCTGAACAAAAATACAATGTGAAACATTACATCTAAAATAACTGTTTCTATTTGAACAATGAAAGAGACATTTTTCAAGACTCTTCAATTTTTTTTTTAAACCAATCTTTTGTAATACACATTTTGTTTTAAATGTTGATTAATTGAATGCATTCTTGCTGACTAAAAAGCTTTTTGCAAGAAAGTAGTAGTATCTTAGTTAATGTAGTCTGATTGTTCATGCTGAAAAAATGTTATTCTGACAAAAATTAAACTACAACCACTACAACAAATTAAAGTTGAACAAAAAAAAACATCTATGACATTTATACAGTATATGTTATTACAAAAACTGGCATTCAATCTGACTTTGGGTCTATTGCTAAAAAACTCTTAAGAAAAATGTACAGTAAAAAAAACTGTACCAGATTAGTTTTTTTTAAACTTCGAGTAACAACAGAACCTTTTTTGGGGCCAAATAAAAAAGTTTCATAAAGAACCATACTTTGAAGGTGTATACTGTTTAAAAAATATTAAAAGCATTATATAGACCCTTTGTTAATAAAATGGCAACACTTTAGTTTAGGTCACAATTCAGATTATTAACAAACCATTAACTCACACTACTAGCTTAATAAACCAGGGAATAAGTCAGTAGTTAATAGCATGAATTGTGACCTAAACTAAAGTGTTACCAATAAAACCAGTGATTTTGTATTATATGAATAAATGTTTCCCCTTCAGTAAATCAATGATGGCTTTGAAGATAATTTTTTTTACTATTTTGACTAAGATTATAGATGTAAAAAAAATGTAAAAGATGGGAATAAAGAACCTAAAGATGTAGCACAAAGAACCATTTCAGACTACAACAGTTCTTCAATATGATTCTAAATAGATCTGTAGGAATATGAAGCATCTTTGTTCAGAGTGTAGCTTTGACCGAAGTCCCTCAACAGGAATCCCATACTTTATTCTTTCTCAATGATGATTTTGCTCTAACAGAATGTAGAAACAGTATTTAGATTTACCTTGAATCACAGTTTTGTCACTCATAAGTCTCTCCAGGGCATCAGCGTTAATCTTGTCAAAGGCCTCATTGGTTGGAGCAAACAGTGTGTAGTGTCCAGGCTCACCAAGCTGGTCTTGGAGATCCGCACTCACTACAACTCCCTATCAAAAACAATACAAATTAATTTTTTGTCTAGAAAAAAGCTCAATGTAAATGCATGCATTATATTTGGATAATCTTTGCCGGGCTCCTATCAGAAGATTATCAACTCTCCAAAGAGTTATGCTCATATTTATTTAGAAAATCAGGTTTATGATAACACATACACTCAGTGAAGACAGATCATCATTGGTTTCAATCACATCCTTGATTGTTTGGCTTACGACACTGATGACCCGGTCAATGACATGCACAACTCCATTAGTGGCCACCTGATTGCCGTGAATGATCCTGGCACAGTTCACAGTGACAACCTACAAACCATTGAAGCAGAGGAAGGGATGGTTACTTGCATTATATGAAGTTATTCGTCAAAATATCTTTATTTCTTCAATGGAACACAAATGAAGTTATCAAGGTTTGGAACAACAGGAGGGAGAATAATGTAATGTTTACACTTGAAGTTCAGTTGTCTTGGTTTCCTTGGTACTGCACTAAATTATACATTTAGTGGTTCGTACAGTCATTTTTGCAACACATGATCATTGGAAATGTCTACATTTTTGTGAAACTGCTAAAACTTACTTCAACATACGTTTGAATCCAGTTTCTAGGTAAAATGAATGCTACAGGGCAATATGATAACAACATCTGTTCCTTTTCACATTAATGATATTTAAAGAGACATATTATTGATGGTTCTTTGAACAACACCAGGCAGCTCGGTGGGTCAGTGGTTAGCACTGTCCCCTTACAGCAAGAAGGTCGCTGGTTTGAGCTGCGGCTGGGTCAGTTGGCGTGGATTTCCTCCGAGTGCTCCGGTTTCCCCCACAGTCCAAAGACATGTGGTATAGGTGAATTGAATAAGCTAAATTGGCCGTAGTGTATTGTGTGTGAATGCGAGAGTTTATGGGTGTTTCCCAGTGCTGGGTTGTGGCTGGAAGGGTATCCGCTGTGTAAAACATATGCTGGATAAGTTGTCGGTTCATTCTGCTGTGGTGACCCCTGATAAATAACGGGACTAAGCCCAAGAAAAATAAATAAATGAATGAACAACACCAAATAAAAACCACAAAACAACCTAACGATGGGTAGGATTAGTAAATGATCATGTTTGCCTCACATACTCTATCTATTTGTATATGTACAACGTTTTTGGTGTGGTCAGTTTGCTCGGTAGCTCACTTTTATTGTTAGCTTAGAGCTCACGAAGAGCTTATAAATGTGAAAAGGAGTAAAAACCAGGCTGGAGTTTTAATTGGACTTAATGATGTCTAAATCCAGCCACTAAATGATGGCTGGATCTTTCATTCATCTACGTTGTAATTATTAATTAACAATTAAAATAATAAAAAATAAAAATGTTCTCATTAAAGCTGAAATGAACTAAAATAATACATTTAGACTAAAAAGATAGTAAAATTAAGTTGAACTGATAAAAATCACAAAAATGTAATTAAAATACATTCATAAAAAAAGAAAAGCTGAAACCACACACACACACAAATAACTGCAACTGCGAAACAATAGTGTACTTTCAATCACACACAGTGAATTTAAGGGAAAGAGAAACATACTCCATTGGAGTAGTGATTAATATGGAGGCCTTGCTTGTTAAACATGGACTCCAGGGTCAAATCATTCTTCAAGTCCTTGGTGAGAAAACGTTTGTTGACCATGTGATAGTGGAGTGCATTGTAAAGCTCAGTGTTTCCACGGCTGATCACAGCAGTCTTCGATGCCTGCAAATATAAAGACATTGATCAATCGTGAGAGCTTTGCACTGGGAAAAAATCTGAAAAGCATGACTACATGTTCCTGAATTTATTTCTGTTGAATAAGTTCCACTGAGAGCTGTAACATGCTTATTGGTAACACACACATTGGATCAGCGATTTAAACATAGCATGCAAATACTGAGGCTCGAAAGAAGTGACTCACAGGATCTAACTCTTCCCAGGCATCGTCACTGGGTGCAAACATCGTATAAGATCCTGCTCCCGCAATTTCTTCCCTCAGTTTGGATTGATCCGCATATTGTCGAGTGGTTTTGGCTTTTACCAGATCCAAGGTGCCATAAACGCTGTCAATGGGGGCCACTGGGTAATAGAGCAAAGTTTACAGAGTTCACATAAGCACAAAGACTCTAGGTTTTTCATCAAACAGATATGGTTACAATACAACACATAATCCAAAGCCAGGATGCATTCATAAGATGCAAACCTTCAAGACTAGTTGTGGCAAATTAACCTCATGTTTAAGTATACAGCCAGCTGGATTCAGATCTTGTTTATAGAAGAAAATCTAAGGTTCTCCTCTGTTGAACTCCAAGTCGATGAATAACCTGACATTTAATCTAAGCATGACCTTAAAATGAAGTCAAATGTGCAATAATTGTTGGCATATACCAATATAAATAACCATATATATTAACATTTAGTATTTGTGCAACAGACACCTCAAGATATGCAGTAATTGAGTGGGGATAATAAACTAACAACCACTCTGGCAAGTTCATAATATAAAATACTATGTAATATCTGTATTGATATGAATGAATACAGACCTGCAGGGCACCCACGTTTTCCTTCTAGCTTCATGTAACCTGGGCAGCACTCATATAAGACAATCCTGCAGAGAATAAAAACAGAATATATATTAAAATAGTAGCATATAGTACTTTAAATTTAAATCACACCTTGCCAATTGGTGTATGATTAAATTATTTTATTTCTTTGTTATAGAATGGAAGTAACTGACATTTTGTACTAATTCAGTTCAGAAAACTCACGTGCTTAATTATTTTAGGATGTTGTGTTGATATTTAAATGTGTACAGATGTGTCTTCTGCATATAAAACATTTGTTCTACCATCTGGACTTTTATCTCGGTTTGTTTTGAACCTTTCCACATAAAAAAAGCAAAGTGTAGCAAAAACTGATGGACTCAATATGCATCTACAGATTTAAAACGTTCAATAAACACATATGCAAAGTACATTGCTTATACAGGTTCCACATATTTCAAATGAATGTTTTTTCACTTGTGAAAAATACAAAAGGCCATGTTTACAACTGGTATCAAAATGTATTTCAGTTTATTTGTTCATAAGTAGATGTAGGAGACACAATAGAAGAGGAGTTTATGGCCTATTGTACACAGTTAACAATTTCCTGTAGAATCTACAGTAACAATGGAGAAGTTCGCCAGTAACTTACTGTAAATCAATTACAGCAAAAATGCTATATATACATTTAGAGCATCATTTATCTTGCTGTATATGTATTTACAGAATTGTATGTATATCTTTACTGTAAAAATATACAGTAATTTTCACAATGCAACTTTAAAATACAGTAACATTCTGCATAACTGTCCTACAGCAAAATATTCATATTACAGTTAAACATTGTGAAATTTACAAAACAGTGTATGAGAAACCATTTTATGATCTTTCAATAATATAGCAATATAAGCTAGTGTGAAAATGAACCTGAAAAGAGACAACAAAACATTTAACAGATTACAGTAGTCTTTGTTTTTGCTCTAATAGCAGGAAAACTACACCAACTACACCACTGTTGGTTTGTGTTTGAATCACGGCTGCAAAACAACAGTGTTTAAAAAAATATTCTGGCTATTTTACACAATGAAAGAAATCCAATCAATGTGTTTCAGACTACCTCTGGAAATGGACAATCTCAAAGCATTTCAGAACATCTGTTCAGCATCATCTACAATATACTTGTGTTTGAAATGACAAAAACACCTTAATTTCAGATGTAAACAGGGACAAAAATACCCTTTCAGCTCACATTGACCAACAAAAGTAATCATTTTACAGCGATTTCCTGCATATTATCTCCACAGAATATGATGTTCCATGACAGAAAAACAATCCCTCAGGTTACACAGCATTACCTCATGTGCAAAATCCTGAATTATTTGACAACATAAGAGGGCAACGACCCAAATATGAGCCAGCCCTGACAGAGAAAGCGTACCGTCTGAAGCGTGTGAGGTCACTTGCCTCTGGGCTCTGTTTTGACAGCATGAAGATTGATGCTTATTTTTCAACACTAACTTTAAACTGGTATCTCTACAGTATATCTGGCATGCATTGTGGGGGAAAAAATGTGAAGCGTTCCAGCGGTTTATTAAACACATGATGAGAGTACAGGTTGATATGTGCTCTCAAAGGAAACTTTTATTGCTCAGGTGGTCTCAGTTACGTGTCATGCAAGTATGAACCAGATATTAGATGTTTCTCATAGAATGAAACCCGGAGCACATACTGTACAAAGGTTTAACAATCTCCAAGCACAACTATGTGACATGTTTAGAAAATCTACATCAACATAGCATTATTTTCCTAGGTTAGGCAGGTTTATGTGATAGACTACATAATGGCATTTTTTTCAAATACAAATTGAGTTCTTAAACATACTTAAAAAAAACATACAAAACGTACTTAAACATACATTTGACTGAAATTTCTATGTAAAATTGACACTACGAAGCAATGTGATTTTCAGCAAATGAAATAATATTTTTATGTAGTTCTTTTCAAAGCACTAAATAAATACCACAAAAACAACTTAACAGGGTCTATGATTTATAATTTAATATGTTTGTCTCACCCATATACCTTTTTGAACAACTTTTCTGCCATAGTAAATTTAATTAATAGCTCACTTTGTAAAGTGTTGTACATGTGAAGCAGAATGCTCAGGTTCGAGTCCAGTAAAACATAAAAAAGAAATGTACAATCATGTTAAATATATGTGGTTTCAGTCTACTTTTCTCTTATGTTTGCTTATAAAAATAATGCTATTGGTTAGGCTTAGGGGAGGGTTTAGGTCAGTGATTCGCTGTGTGATCTTTACAACAAGCCCTGCCTTCTCATGGACTTGTATCTGACATTGTATCTGAAACATAGAACAAAACGTACCCTAAGTAACATATTTCAGATTCACATAACATGTAGAGTGCCCTCTAGTGGATTTGTCATTTGAAACGTGCAACAAATTGTACTCAAAGCAACGGATTTTACGTTTCGTAAAAATCTTTGAGACTTCTGTTGCTAAACCTTTGCAAGTATGAACTCAAGAGATTCGACTCTTATAAAACATTTGGAGCATTTTCCTCATATAAATAAATCAATTAGATTAGATTCATTTAATCTGAATGACATCTATAAGTGTTTGGTGAAATTTGGAAAGTGAAAATCTGTGGGTGAGATCCATTCCAATAGGCTTCAATGCAATCTAGAGCTTAAATTGCTTAGATTTTGCTTATGCTTAAGTTATTAATGTGAATTTGCCTGCAGTGTATTATACATGTTTACACTACTGACAATAAATAATGGACCTTTTAAAAATCAGCCTGTGCTGACCATTTGCTGAGGCTATGGATTAAATAACGCTGTAAATAAAGTTCAGTTTCAGACTCACAAATGCACTTCATAAGACCTCAGTATATCATCAGAAGTCACAGATAATAATTTTGTTTGCTTGTATATTCTGTATATGTTCTGTAGCTGTTAAGTAGCATTTTATGAATCACCAAAGGTCACAATTTCTATCGTTGTGAGTAAATTAAGAGGAAATTGTACATTTTTGGGTGAACTATCTCTTTAAGAGAAACAATTGCGATATTAAAACAAACAACATAATATATTAAAAAAAAATCAATGTGGGAAATAGCTGGTAAAGGAAACAACACCTCTTTCTCAGGCTTAATCTCCTAAATTTGTTTAAAGGTTTTTTATTGTATTTATATTTAAATGAGCTCAAAATCTTTTTGCAAACAGTAATCTGAATGTTGGCCACTAGCCTAAAAGCTGTTCTAATGCCTTGTTTTAGGGGGAAAAAGGCTTTCTAACAGCTGTCTGCAGATGCCGTGCACGTAATTCTCCCATGACTAATGTCGTTCCTCACTGGTTTTAGCAAGAGATCTGTGGTTTTGAGAATTATCATGCCATGCAGTCCTGCTGTTTGTCAGATAGCGATATGGTTGGACAAACGCACCTGACACTGCACAGAATAAACTGCTCTGCTTTTCTTTTTTTAACATCATGATAGTGTCTATATGTACAGACATCGCAGCTGTGGTGAGGTTCATCCCCTGACACTAACCAATGTTCCCAGCGTCAGTAAAGGAAGGAAAGAGGAAGCCAGCGGGACCCCTGAGAGCAGCCTGACTCAAACTTTCCCCAAAGTGGCCACAGCAGAGACAGCAAACTGGGCAGATCCGGACCCACTGCTGCCCAGAGTTAATTCAGGGGGAACTGGGGGGAAAAACTCCAGGCATGAAACATTTTTTTAACGCTTTTATTATTGACCTCCCACTTTCAAACTGCTTTCAGATGTTTTCCTCCAGTGACCAGTGAGGCTGCAGTCACTGGAAGAAATCCAGGAGAAAAACTACACTGCAGGTGAAAAAGAGGAGGACAATTGAGCTGTAAAATCTCAGAGGACATTAATTAAAGAGCACATGAGATTCTTTATAATTCTCTCGTGAAAGGGTTGAACTGAGGGCGACAGTTATGAGATAAGTCAAAGCTTAAGAAAGGAGCTGAGCTTTTATTTGTTTTCACGCCTCCGAAAATTAATGAATGTCTGAAGACTGTACTGGCATGAAAGTATTTATTCTGTAGGTCCCTTGACATGCTGCTGCTTGAAAAACATGGCCGTACACACACACACGCACACACGCACGCACGCACGCACGCACGCACGCACACACACAGATACTATTATATATGGTGGACTCTCCATAGGCGTAATGTATTTTGTAAAAACACTTTATGGCCGTAAAGTACCCTAACCCTAACCCTAACCCTAAAAACAACCCTCACAGGAAACATATAGCAAATTTTGAATGTCAAACGCACCGTTTTGTGCGATTATTAAGCATTTTGAATTAAGACGACACAATGCATGTTCTCTTAAACCACCTTAATAGAGTACTAGGTCATACATATGTCATTATTCAATTATGTGTCCTCATAAACTACATAAACAACTACACACACAAATGTAAAATTATTGGCTTGACTTTAAAAAAAATTGCTCAAAGCTCGAAATATATGTGAAAAAATATAGTAGAATACAAATGAAAAGAAGAAGAAAAACAATTACAACTTAAATAATCAGTGTAACAAACAAGAACACAGATAACAAGAACACCATAAAAATATGAATAAATTATGTACAATACAATTGATTGTAATTTAAGGTTTTTGACAGAGGCCTCTTATGTTCACTAAGGCTATATTCATTCCTTTATTCATTTTCTTTTCGGCTTAGTCCCTTTATTAATCAGGGGTCGCCACAACTTATCCAGCATATGTTTTACACAGCGGATGCCCTTCCAGCTGCAACCCATCACTGGAAAACACCCATACACTCTCATTCACACACATACACTACGGACAATTTACCTTACTCAATTCACCTATAGCGCATGTCTTTGGACTTGTGGGGGAAACCGGAGGAAACCCACGCAAACACGGGGAGAACATGCAAACTCCACACAGAAACGCCAACCAGCGACCTTCTTGCTGTGAGGCGACAGCGCTACCCACTGCGCCGCCCTAAGGCTGTTTTTTTTTTCAAGAAGGTAAAAACAGTAATATTGCAAAGAGTTTTTACAATTTTAAAGATTTATTTTTATTTATTTTAATGCCATCATTTAAAAGTTGGGGGTAAGTTTGATCTTACAAAAGAAGAAGAAAAAAAGAGAAAAAAGAATACATAAACCATGGTTAGTCAAAGGAAATTAACTTCAAATCCTGGCTTCCACAAAAAATATTAGCAGCTTTTTCTAATATTAATAATAACCATTATAACAGAAATAAGAACCATTAATTATCGAGCATCAATAGCAACTGATAATAACTGAGCACCAGATCAGCATATTAAAACGATCACTGTAGAGTTGTCACTAAACGTTCAGCTTTGCAATTAAATAAAAAAAGTGTTTTAAAATACATTAAAAAATAAGTTATTTTAGGCTATGCTTTGCATAGAGACAATAAAAGATAAAGCAATGTATGAATGACTAAATAAATTAAATATCAAATAGATGCATATAAGTTCTTTCAAAAGCAATATTAAACAAAGAACAAACATGAACAATGATACCTGTTTTATATCAACAATGATACATGGAGATACAAAAGATCAAAAAGGCTAATGACAGAAAAACGCTACACAGACACAGATATGTCCTAAAGCCAAAGCTTGTTTCTCTGTTCTTTCACACACACCAGTTCTCTGCCAATGGAAAGGCTGGGTTGAGCCTGCCAACTATTGGTCACCGGTCCCTAAAGCCCTCCATCACAGCCTCACAGAGCCCAGGAACACGCTTACATCATCCTTACAGTAAATTAGTGTGCCATTGGGGTAGAAAACAGAGAGAGAGGGAAGCCACCGGAGCAACAATAAACATGTCAAGTCATAGTCAGAGCACATGAACTGCCATAAACAAGTACAGTACAGTTAGATGCACTCGGATGACAACTGCTGCGAGCTCAAGGAAAGACTCCAAAGTTTAATATGTTTTTGTGTCATAAATCATCCTGCTCTAGGGAGTTTGTATGCTTGTTTTGGCCTGTTTTGAATTACTACTTATATGAAATCTACAATAAACCTGATCAGTATTAAGGCAAGACACTGTAAGTGAATAGGGCAAAAAAAAGGAACCACTTGTTATCACTGTACTTACACAGTTGATTGATTGCATTAAAATTGATTTTTTTTTTCGTATTACAATGTTATGCTTAAATATGCAAATGAGGCATTATTTACTTAAATATGCAATAATTTGCATATTTTTATGTAAATAAACCTGATCACTGGATTAAGTCAGGTTAAAAACAATTTGAGCTTAATATAGCTCTAAAAGCTAGAGCTTTAATAGCAATAGGTAATTTAATAGTAGATTTTTATTTATTCATTTATTTATTTTTATTTATTTTTATTCTTCTTATTATTATTTTTTCTTTATTTCTGCAGTGACGTCAAATAGATTTGTAATGTTGTTATGCATCAAGTTGTGTATTTTCTGTAGTAGTATTTTGTACAGTGTGTTACATCTGTCATGTGTTATATGGCTGTTTGTATTGTGTTATAATGAAAATCAATGAAAAGTATTTGAATACATTGGAGATTTTGGGAATTTCTTTTTAGCACTCCACAATTCAGAAAATACTGTATAATACGTTTTCAAACATTTTGTAGAAATACATTGTTGTATATGGTGGGGCGGATTATATTTGAACATATCCCTCAGTAAAAACCTTCAGAATATTTAAATAACATATTATTTGTTTTATGTATTATATGTGTCAGGGTCCTGTTGTGTCCATGTGCTTTTGATGTCATCATGTGATTCCTTTGTTCTGTTTCCCGCTGTTTTCAGTGTTATTTTATTCCACCTGTGTCTCACCCCTGTGTACCATCTGTCCCATTAGCCCTCATGTATTTATACCCCTCTGTTTGGTTCAGTCCTTGTCCGATATTGTATTATCTGTCTATGCTGTCGTCACCCCATGTCCTCCCAGAGTTCCCTGTGTCTTCCAGTACCCGTGTATTTAGTAAGTGTTTGTAAATAAATTCGTGTTTCGTTTAATCTTATGTTCCTGTGCCTTCATGTATCCAGTCGAGCTTAACAATATGAATACAACTGTAAGTGCTGTAAGTGAAGATTTATGGCTCAATGCAGGAGGAAACGCTCTTTTTTTGAGAAAAATAAATAACATTTTATAAAATACTAAAACATTTGTATTGTAATTTAATATACAGTGAAATTGGCAAAGTGCAACAAAATATGTTGGATATTTTCTTTCCATCAGACTGAAAAAAACGTAAAACTTGGCTCTAGAAAAGCCAAAAAGCTCAATATCTCTAAATTGAAGTACGAATTGAAGATTTCGAATAATTTTGCTTTATTCACTTTCCATACACATTCCAAGGCATCAAACAAGCCTAATTAAGCTACTCTATCATCACAGTGATGTCTGACGGCAACCCCTGACCGCTAACCAGATCACAGGCAGAAATCAGGTTAAATCAGAGAGGGTGAGAGTGAAAGCGATGGGGGACTCACGCTTTTTTGCCACAGATGGATTTCTTGTACCAGTTCCTACATGTGCTGAAGTACTTCTTCTTGGTCCCCATGACCTGTTGTAAAGCGCACACATTGGGCCTGAAAACAGGGAACATGTGCATTAAAAAAAACCTCTAGCAATGGTTGATAACTGCATACATGACAGGCTTACAGGTCATGTGTTGTTCAATTAGGCAGGTGAGTGTTTTGAAGACCTGACAAATTGCTTTAAAAAGCTGAATGAACAAAGCGAAAATTGCTGGTCCTGTTTTAGAAAAAAAGGACTAAATGAAAGAGAATTTTTAAAAATTACACAAATTTTGCCCTATATAAATCTATTATTGTAAAATCATACATTTAGAATACTTATAAAAATAGATAAATATAATCTTTCGGCTTTCAATTACGTACATGAAAAAGCAGTGTTATTATTTTTATTATTTATAATTTATTATTTATATTAGCAGATTAAATTCGTTTTTATATACTTTCATTTGAAAAAGTTTAGTTACATTTTTAAACTAAATGAAAATGAGAAAACTCATAACTGAATTGAACTAGCTAAAATATAAATAAATAAATAAATAAAGTAAAAAACAAACAAATAAATAAATAAATAAATAAATAAAGTAAAGGATTGATTACAAATAACTAAAATAATATGCACTGGCAGTCTAAGACACTTAATGAAAATGCTTTAACACAATTTAACAAAATTAATAATTAATTCATTTGGTATTTGAGCATTTTGTTAAAAGTTTGGATTCAATTTTTATACTCAACTTTCACTATAATTTTAAAGTGTTAGTAATATTATTGTGCATTTTTTTCTAATTTTACAATTTCTTTGACTTTATTTTTAGCAATAATAACCAATGTGTTTTATTGTTAAAAATACAATATTTTATGGAGATATGATAGGTTCAAACTGTAAAAAAACTATATATATATATATATATATATATATATATATATATATAGTTAGATAGATAGATATCAAATACTGAGTCTCCTAGTCAAAATGCTTAATGTATGCAATGTTATCAAAAGTTTGTATTTGAATATTTTTTTTGGATTACAGATAAAAAATATCCGCATAAAAAGATTAGCATCTGGGATTCACAGTATATTTTCTAAATGTTTTGAAAATGTATTTGAGACCAAAAAAGCGCAAAAGCATTTCCATTTATGTAGCATATCAAAACATTTAAAAACAAGAATAACACTTTGAATCCCAGATTCTCAAAAGTGCATTTAATGAAAAATGTACCTCCTTGTTCCCAGACAACAAACATAAACTTGTAAAACAATCATCCCTTACCCTTCATTCTTCGCCCTGATGCGACTGTGTGTGACTATCTTGTCATAAGCTGAAGAATCCACCTGGTCCAGGGAGGAGAGCACCAGGATGGCGAAGGTGGCCGTAAACAGCAGGATCATCCTGGAGAATGCCCTGCAGATCAAACCCTCTCAAAAAAACAGAAAGAATGGGAGAAAGCAAGAGAGAAACAGCCTTTATAGCAGCCCTCCCCTTCTCTTCTATCACAAACACACACAATGACAAAGATTAATAGAGAGAGAATCAACCTGCTTCCTATGGATCCGCCCCCTCCGTGAGAACCAGGAGAGCCTAAGAAGGACCATCTACATTTATATATAAAGACAGAAAGAGAAAAGCCAGACAGTGTGAAAAAGGAAGAGCAAATGTTTAGGTGCATGACATAAAACATCAAAGTTACATGCCGGATGTTTAAATGCACTTTGTTGCTTTAAAACAAATATTCTGCAAGAATTAGACATTTTTCTAACACTAGATATAAGGCTTGTGTTTTCAATTATGCAAATGTTTCGTAGTCAGAAAACAAAAATGTGTACTGAATCATACTCTATATTTACTGTAATGCTTTATATTACATTATACAGTAATCATGTTTATTTAGATACATATTTTAGCACGCACACACACAAACAATATATGTGATTCCCTACTGCAAATTAACCATGTTTTTTTTAATAGTAAAATTGATGCAAGTATTACTTGTTTTGGCTTGGATGAGCTGTGTTCTCATTAATGTAAACGTTTCATACACAGAAAACAAAAAGGTACACTGAATCATAATACTGTATATTTACTATAATGCTTTATATTACAGTAATCACGTGCACTTAATACAGTAAATATTCTTCATACAGATATTACTCTTGCACAAACATACAGTACACGTATGCATATATATACAGTATGTGTATCCATTACAAAAATAATAGAAAAAGTCAAGTAAGCATGTTTTTTGGTACTGATTACTACTGGTATAACTGCAGTTTTATAAAATACACAAATGCATAAATGTTACAAAAAAACCCACAATTATTCATTAATAACTTAACCTGCTCAGGTGTTCTGCTGGTTTGTTTTCTGAAACTGGGTGTTCATATCTGGGTGATCATACTGTAACTGCTCAATCTTCTGGCTGTTTCTTCTTCATCCTCAGGCTCGGGCTGCTGTTCATGTCTGGATCTTGATGGTTTTAAGCTGGAGCTCAGGGTTCAGGCCTCAGGTTCTCCTTTGGACAAGTCAAAGCCAGATGGAAACATTTTAAAAGCTCCCAAGAATCTCATCTGCATTTATCTCATGCTGTCTGGCATGGAAAGGTGAATGGAGGAAAAAGTTAACAGAGAATGGGAATAATAGGGAAAAGGGATTTGAACTAATGTCAGAAAACAAGATTTAGGAGTCGTGGTCATTATTTATGTCTGGTGTTAACCCTGTGTGTGCATCTACCTCTAGTGGTGGAGTTTTAGCGGTACACAAATTATAACAATCAACTGCTTTTGCTGCAAATTTGCGTCTTAATGATATAATGAGAGACTTGGAAAAGGTTTTGCTCGATTATGATAAAAAGATACTTAATTACTGTGTCAATTTGTAACTTAAACTTGAAATAACCGCGTTATGAGGTAAATTGTAACGTTGCACGATAAAGACTATTAAAACGGAAGTGATTCATACAAAACAGTTTAATGTGATTCATACAGCCAATTTTTACCATTTGCCTGTTAGTTCCAGACGACACCAAAGCAGGATACATTTGTTAGGAATATCTCTGAGGAATATACACATTGTGGTGGATATTTGTGTAGCTAATTATTGAATCAATGCTTCAAGAATCGGTTCAGTGTGATTCAATAGTCCAATTGACTGTGGCCACTTGCAAACGTCATCATACACAGACGAATCTCAACGAGTCACACATGCTAGCTGAAGGAATTTGAGGTTTGATGTCTTTATGTTTACATTTTATCATTAATAATGTACAAATCAGCATGTGCATTTCTTAGAACTTTTCGTACAGCACATCAATGGATTAACGTTACACGCAAAAGTCTGTAACTTGTTCAGAATCCGTTGTTTATCTCTTAAAATAAAAAAGTAGTTGTTAATTTATATTCAGTGTCACTAGATTAATTAATCCTTGTCGAATTAAAACAGATACTCTTCAGATTGGAATTTCACTTATGATGACAAAAGTCAAGTCCACTTGAAAGTACACTTACAGTTGAATGGAACGCATCTCTCATTGGGACCATCTGCTTGTCTTGAGGAACTGTCATTTCCCACTATTTTCTGAGGTATAACTCACAGCAAAGGATTTACTTATAT
>CAIGQW010034901.1:544846-560124 GCA_903798125.1 Danio choprae
ATATATATATGAAGAGTTCAGACGCAACTTTTATGGTGATGAATATGCTCTTCTAAGTGAAATAACTGAACACAATCAAAGGTCATTTTAGATAAAACATTTTAGATGGCGTATATATACGTAATGTTATACTGGCATATAAATCTCTGATGACATGTTTAGTTATGCAAGGAGCAGAATATTGAAGTCATTGAGTGCCAAAAGTCTTAAAGCATGTGAAATACTTGTGTAAAGGATTATGTTTCTGAAGTAGGAGTTGAGCCTCTACAGTTTTCAATCAGGACAATGAGCCCCATTACAAAAAATGGTTGGAATTTTTTTATATAACATTGATCAAATGAAATGATTGAAAGTCTACGGAAAATGATTGGCGACAAAGTTATGGTTGAGAAACCCCAATACAGTCACTAAACTGTGGAAGAGAATTTCCATTTTTCAATCTTCCAACTTCCTGTTCTGCTCACAATAAAAAAGTAGAATTCTATGAAAATGTGTGTAGACGTGTAATGTGTAAATGTAAATGTGTATGGAAGGACATACATTGCAGGATCTCATTCCGGTTCCTGGGCCCATCAGTTGGACTTTTGTAGCGCTTTACTAAAGAGAGGACAACTTATATTTAGTTTAATCTGCATGTAAAAACTGTATTGTTCACAAACATTTAATTTTGATGCTTTGTTCCAGAATGAATATTACTTACGTGAGCCGGATACAACCATAACCTCAGAATTAAGGAAATCATCCACTTTTTTCTTTAGTCTCTTAGAAAATGTTTTTCTAGCAGCAGAAGAACGAGCACCAAACTCAAAGCTGACCGTAGTTTCAGGAGGCGCAGAGAGAGTTGAAGAACTCTATGAAGAAATTAAATGTAAATAAAAATAATGAAAAATTATCACTCCCATGCTAATAATTAGAATGTTTATGATTAATTCTAACAATTTTCTGTTATATTTTGTAATGATCTAATTTGGTATTTGTCATGATTTATTATTAAAGTCTTGCAGCTGTACCACATATCCACAATTATGTTTGTTTATAATTATAATTTTTTTTTTGTTTCTGTAGCAACATGTATTCTTTAAATTAATAAGGCAAAACCTTTGTAATGTTCTGTCTGCAAGTACTGTAAGTTTTTAGCCATGAATGACTTGGCTAGCAATTTAAAACTGAAAGTGAAAGTACAACAAATTAAATAACTCATTAATTTATTTTATTTTCGGCTTAGTCCCTTTATTAATCATGGGTCGCCACAGTGGATTGAACCGCCAACTTATCCAGCATATATTTTACGCAGCGGATGCCTTTCCACATGCAACCCATCACTGGGAAACATCCATACACACTCATTCACACACATACACTACGGACAATTTAGCTTACCCAAATCACCTATACTGCATGTCTTTGGACTTGTGGGGGAAACCAGAGCACCCGGAGGAAACCCACACGAACACGAGGAGAACATGCAAACTCCACACAGAAATGCCAACTGACCCAGCCAAGGCTCGAACCAGCGACCTTCTTGCTGTAAGGCAATTGTGCTTCCCACTGCGCCACCGCGACGCCAACTTAAATCTTATACACATTTATAGCCCAATTCATACCTGATTTACTCTGTCTGCTCCTGTTGACACATCATGGTTCCTGTGAATACCCCTCTTACACTGTATACAAATACTCATCTGGTCAGTACGACAAAAAATCTCCAAAAGCTCATTGTGTATTGGACAGATCATGTCCCTGAGCTGATCGGTAGCATCTATCAAACAGTGTCTCTCGCCTTCGAAAACATTTTCATGTTGTTGGAAGTGAATTTGACAGAGAGAGTTCAGACACACCAAGCAGGTTTTTATGGCTTTATATTTTCTATCAGGACAGACGTCACACTGCACATCTCCAGGTTTAGCTTCAGTTTGAGAAACATGAGCGGTCTGTGTCCTCATCCTCTTGAATCTCTCCACCATTTCAGCAACCATCACATTTCTCCCTAAAACAGGTCTTGGATGGAAGTTCTGTCTGCACTGAGGACAGTTGTAAACTCCTCTATTAGCAGTTTGATCCCAGTGGAGTCTAATACAGTTCATGCAGTAGTTGTGTCCACAAGGGATGGTCACCGGATCGTTCAGTAGATCTAGACAGATTGAACAACTCAACTCTTCATGGCTCACATAAAGCCTGCCTTCAGCCATCATCAGTTTTGTGTTCGCATTCAAAATCTCTTTTGAGATGAAGACAGCTTAACAGCCACTATCAATTGCAATTGTTTCCTGGTTCTGTGGTCAAGTGTGCGAAACAGGTGTGCCTGTAAGACGTGATGTTTATGTTTTGTTGCACATTAACAAAGTCTAATCAAAAGTCCACTAGGGTCACAAAGGGTTGTGTTATTTTTAAATTCCTGGCATTTCTGACAAATGCAATTATAATACAGGTAATATGCCTGTAAATGAGTGACTGGATGAACAAAGGTCTTACTTTTTTACAGAGTAATTAAGATTATTTTTTTAAGCTGTTTATTACAGTCACGTTAAGTTTATAAATGAAAGCACCTTCACCAGAATTGTAATTCACAATGTATACACCCACACACACAAACATAATGAACACACCGGATTTATGAGCTGTTGACCATGCAAAATAAAAAAAATGAAAGTTAAAAAATTAACTGAATCAACACAATTCTTGAGTTTGTTTGGGGACAACTTAATTGTTTTATGTTCAATCCTCTTAAATTTGTTAAAACAATTATGTTAACTTAATCGATTGGTGTTGGGACAACATGAAGGAATTGTGTGGAACCCAGCATTTTTTACAGTGCAGGAATGCCTTGATTTTCATACTTTAGGGTCTTCTTGAAATGTCTGTCACATGTCTTTTTAAATGTTCTTCCCACCCATCTCTTCTGAGATATTTCAGTCTGATAACACCCCTCGCTATTCCCAACACAATTTATTTTCCAACGTAATGTTTTTGTAACAGTCTCTGTTTGTGATTCTGTGTTCTCTCTTTAGATCGTTTTCAGTATCACACTGTCACCTTTGTTGCCCTTATTATCTTATTAACCTTGTTTAATTATTGTCTCCACCTCCTCGTCATCTTGTTTGGTTAATTGTTTCATTCCACATATATATATACATATATACATACATACATATACACATACACATACACATACTTCGACCCAGTAATTTTTAGTTCCCCCTGTGATGTATGTGTGTCCAATACTTTTTGTTTTCTGTTTATGGACTGTTTAAATAAGTTAATAACTGGCTGCATTTAGATCTCACCTCATGATTTTCCAGCAACACGACAGACATAACAGTCTTTTGGACAAAAAAAGATTTCACAGAAATACCATTCAGGCACTACACACTTGCAGATGTGCAGATGGCCTTGCAAAAAAAAAAGTAAATAAAATCCATCACTAACAGAACATTTTCATTAAAGGGAAAGAGACTAAAGGGAAGGAGTCTCATATAACTTTACAGTCTAAAAAATACTGGGTTGTTGTAACACAATGTTGGTTCAAATATGGACAACCCAACGTTTTAAAGTGTAGCATTCTGTGAGAAACTTTGGGTGTGTCTCAATTGTGAATCAGTTTGTCATATTCAACACAAACTCAGGCACAGGTACAGTAAGGTCTTTGGTTGACTAACCATTGGGACACTGATGGTGACATGAAATGTCCTGGTTTTACATCACTACTAGGATTTATTTGTTTATGAACAATGGCAGAACTGATATTATTCAAATATTAATTTTTAATGTTATTTAATGTAAATTTATAAATACTTTGTTTAATACCTGCAACATTTCAGCCATTTGCAGCCAGTTATAAATATCATAAACCTGTTATAAATATTATAATATTATAAACCTGTCTAGCTATGTTTGTTAACTCTTACATAGGAATAAAAGCTGTTTTTGTTTTAAATCGTCTTATGTTTGGCGAGTTGATTTGTGCATCAGAACTTCAGTAGTGAGCATAGTGAGCATCAATGCGCTCTCTTTTTCATGGTGCATTAAAGGAATTTTAAGAGATCAAATATTTTAGTGCACTGAAAAAACTGTGTGATTGAGACAGCAAGGAACAAAGGAAGCTGATTGAGACACACCATTTGTGTATGTTTCCCGAAAAAATATTACATTTGCTTACAAGATTAGTTTGCTACATAGGCTATTTCCTTCCCTTTTCCTTTTGTGACCATTCCTTTTGTGATCATTTGCATTTGCATGACTTGATCAGGCATGTGCAATTTGGCAAGCAAAATGAGATTTGTGGACTACAGGAACATTATGTGTGCATTATGGAGTGTTTCTTTACAAAGTGACTTCGCCAACTACTGGATTGGTATGCACAATACAGCATTATCTGTATTGTCTTCGCTGCACCCTGTAGCATGATGACGTACTGGATCAGGTCCAATACGTAGTGGACGTGAATGCACGGGCGGTTGTTGCTATATACAATAATTATGTATATTAATTATTAAATTACCCAATATGATGTGTGTTATTAACGTCTACACCTACCCTAACCTTAACAGTATCATGGGCGTTACAATGTCCACTACGCATTGGACCTGATCGAGTACATCATCATGCTACAGACTGCATAGAGGGAAATCAGGAAATCATTTTTGCTGTAATGTTGGACCACAATTTCTGTCTGTATGTAAAAGTTTTCAAAAACGCCAATGAAAATCTATTTTGGATGCAGCTAATGAGTTTTGAACGAATCAGTTAAATGAACGCCACCTACTGGTATATCAATTTAACTCTTTAAAAGACACTAAAAACTTTCACCACTAATGCACAAACTAACAGCGTGTCTGGAATGCACAAGTGTTTTCAGTATTTTGCTATTCCTCTGCCGAAGTGTTGAAAATCCCTGTGAGGTCTGCTTCACAGTTCTGGATTTTAGCATTCACAAAGCAGAGCATGTCAGCGCATTGCCCCTTGCTACAGTGCAAATGACTCGCTGCTTTTTAAAACTTCATTCAAGTGCTCTCGGGCTGCACACAGGACTCTCTAGGGTGCTAATGCAAATAAATTATACATGGGCCTTTGTACCCTGGTGAAGGGCAGAGAATGTGAAACGAATTAGATGGAGAAATCTGCCCACAGTTTGACAATCCCCATCCCATCTAACTGCAGTCTGAGCGTATTTAAAAGCGGATCCTCGATTATATCAGCATAGTAGACAACATGTTTGCTGTTTTAAATATGTCATACTGTGGGTCAAGATACAACAGAAAGTGTAAATATTACAGTAAACCAACTATAACTGCAATGCAATGTTTAATTTTTTCCAGGCGCATGAAATAGTTCATTATACAAAGAAAATGTAATATGCAATCAATTTTCTTCATTTAGAAAGAATACTAGCAATAGAGAATCAGAAAGACGAAGGCATGATTGGAGTCCTGTCTTTGCCAGAAAATCCAGAGGAGGCCTTTTGCTAATGTCTTCCATACAGTAATGATTTCAGCACACATATGCTTTCAGTTAAACAGGTCACTGGAGACAATTTATGTGCATAAACAATAGTCGGTGTTATGAGAAAGTTTTACATTGTAATTGTATGTTTAAAGAGCAGTGTAACCCAGTTGGACTATGGCCCACCAAAGATGTGTTTGCATATTTATATATGGTTATTTATTTTGTATTTTTTTTGCTGTAATCACTTGAGACCTGTTGGAAATATTCTTCCATGCAAGAATTGATGCAAAAAAAAAAAAGAATTCCATGCATATAAATATTGGTTAGTGAAAAAATAGAAACCAGTCTTTTTTTCCCCGCAGTCTCAGCCTCCAAACTGCATGAATAGACCCTCATGTTAATGGAGTACAATTTATATGTAACCTGTAGCTTAACTGACATGCCAGTCTCTCACATGCGCGCACACACACACACACACACACACACACACACACACAGTTTTACTTGACAGATTTAACTCACAAATGTATTTGAATAGTTTTAATGGAGCTTAAATTACCTTTTCAAATCAGATTATGCTAATTTATTGAGATGGGTGTGAAAAGATGTAAGTTTCACAATTTTTAATTCACATTCTTATTATCTGATTCAATAATGATTAATTTTTTTCAGGTACAGTGAATGTCAGTTATTTTCAAGTTTGAATTGTCTGAAACTATTGAAACTATTGTCTGAAATATTTTTTTTGTAAAGTCAGTTATTAAAAAGTACTACATATAAAAATTAATTTTTGGAAAATTTTGATTTCTGAGGTTCATCTAAAATTATATATATATATATATATATAATTTCTTTATTTTTTTATTCCTCCGGGTGCTCCGGTTTTTCCCCACAGTCCATAGATATGCGCTATAGATGAATTAGGTAAGCTAAATTGTCCGTAGTGTATGTGTTCAAAAGAAAATGAATATAACAGTAGTTTAGATGCAAAAGGCTTTTGTTCATATTTTTTGAGCCTCTCTTTTAAATGTATGTCCAAAGATCAAGGGATCAAATTAAGGATCAAATTTGACTGCATAAAAGATTCAAATTAACAACTGAAACTACATATTCAAATAGCACATAAGGCAGACGTTTCTTTATTTTAATTATAAATTGGTAACGTTTTACAATAAGGTTTATTAATGAATAAACAATATTTATGCAGCATTTCTTCATCTTAATGTTTTATTCTGAATGCTGTTAAAAATATAGTTTTTTGGTAATTTAACTCATTAAACCTAGTCATGTGGTAACATTTTTGTTATATAGGGTTCAACTCAATGTTTTAAGCCAGTTAAAGTTTAAATGATTTAAATGACGTTTTAACATAAAAATTAAGGCAGCAACTAAAAAGTAACAATTTATTAAATGTAATGCACTGCATTCAATAAAGGTGTAGCTTTATCAATAATGTTAAGTGAAGTTTTAATCATACAGTACAGACTAATAAATACACTATTGTCATGTTTTTAGGACTTAATATTTGTTCTTTTAAATGAGAATTGAGGAAAACAATATCTTTCAAAGCAGGCCAAGTAATTTACAGATTTCTAAACACTTGCGTTTACAGTCAATGTTAATCATGACTCGTGGTCAAAATATGTATTCAATACTCTCTGATTACTAAAATTAACCTGGATGAGAACCAAAATCACAATAATACTGATTCATAGTACAGCATATATTTATTTATATTTGTGCATTAATGCAAGATCGGTAATACAAGGCAGTAACCTATCATGTAAACAACGAGGATAGATGAAATATGACGTTCAGATGCATAAAAGAATGTACCATTGTTGCAATAATACCGTGTTCTCCAAATCCTTTCATTTTTTTATGAATACAAATGAGAGGATGAAACATACATGATTACTGTAACACAATTTTACAGTGTGTTGACTTTGTGATATGTAGTGTTTACTTTGGACTTTATCCACATTTATAAAAAAAGACACCCTTCAACCTGCTCCGTTTCTCACACAGTTGCCTCATGGGCAATGTAAAACGCGACTAAAAAGTTAAAAAAGTTGTAAATAATTGCATAGTAACCTTTATTAAAGATATTAGGTTGCATGACGGAAATGACATCTTTTTTTATGTTGGACCTACCAACGCAATCTCGTGGCAATTCGTAACTTTTTGATTTAGTAGCAAATTCGTAATCATTTGTTCGATCTCATTCATATATTTTAGCAGTATTTGCTCGTCCCACAATGAGAGTTAGGGGTGGGAACTGGGGGCATACCTCTTTTTAAAAAATAGTACGTTTTCATATGAATGAAATTGTATGAATTTGTACGAATTAGCCACTTTTCTGACAATACGTAAAATTAAAGTTACGTTTCCTCGTGAGATTGGGCTGGAACTACAGGTAATCTAACAGAGTAAGGCAGAATGAAAGGTCTAGAATCGCAAAAAGTGGGCTAATGCTCCTCCATATATGAAAGAGGAGCAGAGCAGCGAAAAACTACAGGAGCGTCACACTTGACTGAGTGTAAATCACTGTGAATAACAACGCTGAACCCCGTATTCTCCTAAAAGAGACAATCATCCCTGAGACTCCCAAACAACAAAACTTGATATTTGGATCATCACCCTGCACTTTACCTTCACCACAGTTGAACTCTGAGGTCAGGAGGACGAACTTCTTCATCTTCTTCACTTTTAACACTGTTATAATCTGCTTGTTTCACCTTCGTTCGCCTCATTCATTTCCTCCTCACACATATAACGCATGTATGTCAATTCCTCGTCCTCTTCCACATCCTTATTTACTCTGTCCATCTCTGTTTCTTTGTTTTGGTTCTTTTCTTCCTTGCAATCAAGGTTTTCTGGCTGTTTTTCATCGCCCTGTTCCTCACTCTCAGATTCGCCAGCTTCCTCTGATACGGAGTACATCTCCCCTGGGTTGTTTGGCCCTTTGCAGTTCAGTTGATGGCTAATGGTCTTGTTTGGGACAGAACCGTCCGCTAGGTTGCTACAGCCGGTGGTTTTCCAGGCTTTGGGTCCCCCTTCCTGGATCATGGTGTTGGTGATGCTCTGCAGTCTCATTTTGCCCTTCAGGGTACTTCCAGTTGAAGTAGAATTGCACTTCAGAGCGTTCTCGGGATACACAAGGCTTGAGTCTGCTATATTTCCTTTTGAGGTCGACATGACAGTTTTAGTGCCCTTCATCATTCCCATCACCTCGTACCGGAAACTGGAGATGTCCTGCTTAAGTTCCTTTAACAATATTCACACATTGCACAATCATAGTTCAATTATAGTTATAGTTCAAAACATAGTTCAATTTTATCACACCACACAGCACATTCTTCAAAATATCTTCTTTTGTGTTCAACACAACGATCTCTTTAAAGCACCCCATCTTATATAAAACATTTACATTGTAATGATTAGTAAATTACACTGTAATGAACTGATTAATTAATTAAATAAAAAATATATTGCTTTAATAAATATGCATTTGGAGTTATGAATAAATAATTATAGTGTAATATAAATATTATATTTTTATTTATGCATTTACTTGATTAGTATCTATGTAAAAACAGTGTTAGTGTCTGAAATCATAAGAAAGGTCTAAATTGAAATGAAGATGAAATAATAAGCTGAAAATTATATATGTAAGATGAAAGAATGTAAGATTTAAAAGGTGAAAATTGGGTTTAGAACTAAACTTGCTGAAATTGAAAAAAATGAACCTTTGTAGAAATACTTAAAAAAATAAATAAAATGAAAGTAAATGCCAAAAGCATGTAAAAATTACTTACTAATATTTAAAAAGCTATTGTATATCGGCTGATTATGATAATGATTGGTTGACTACATTGTACCATATTTAAATAAACCATACACAATTTACCTTAAAGTTATCCTCCGTTAATCCCTCTTCTTTTTTGGCATCCCTGATTCTTGCTGCCACATACCGCTTAACCAGGTTTCTTAGTACCTCCTAAAAATGAGATTTGAGATCAATTTGATTATAAAGCTATAAAAAAGCAGCCCATAAAGTCTTTAAGAGGTCTCAAAGCGTATTTGAGAGAAGATTAATATCTAAATTCAGAAACACTTTATTTACAGTATGAAATACAAAGATGCCATGCAAAGTGCACTTTGTAGACAGATTTAATGATCAGTTGCTTTGAAAGAGACACCATTACCTGATACTGGCGGTTTGTGCGGACGTTTTCAGCAGCTCGTATCTGAACAAAAGAGAATAGCTGTATTGATTTTTCAAAAAAAACATTGCTTTATTACATGGTAGTGAAAACCAAAGGCATTATTTATTAGATTTTTAATATTGACTGCTGAACACAGGTTAATGGACAACTATTTGTCTGGAAAAGAGCAGCATGAACATTTTGAAAAAAATAAAATGTATTCTGGGGAAAAAAACATTGGTTAACATATGATGAAATATAAATGAATACAACATAAGAAGAAAGTGGCATCTTACCCCGAGTGATCCAAGCGTCTCTGTTCTTTTTCGTTGTTTAATTTTGAAGCAGTGGGTCTTTATCCATCTAATGAGGTACCACGCTGATTTTGGACTTGGGATGACATTGAAGGGAGGAGGTAAAGTGCCGCCCTCTTCAAAGTAGCTCATCCAAAGCTTAGTTCTAGCAAACTTCCACTCAATATCAGCATGGTCCTGTGGACAGACCAAGATAAGAGCTAAATGTGCCAATCAAACCTCTAAACAAAATATACTGAATATTTGAACATCAATCAGTTTTGCAAATCAAAGGTCTATAAATCCAAAATAAAATGTTTGTCATTTATGTTTTCAGTATTTTGTGATTCATCTTTTAATTTTGTATTTTTCCTAGTTTATTTATGCTTTTGAATTGCATTATGGGACATTGATCTTTCTTCCTACAACTTTTACCCTTGAAAAGTAAAAAAAAAGAGACTTTTATTAGAATTCCCAGTAAATTGTCTGTTATTTTACAGACTTGTTTTTCCTATTCAGTGTTTCTCAACCACGTTTCTGGAGGACCACCAACACTGCATGTTTTGGATGTCTCCTTTGTTTGTCACACCCGTTACAGGTCTTTCAGTCTCTGCTAATGAGCTGATAATCTGAATCAAGTGTGTTTGGTTAAGGAGATATGGGCTGCATCCGAAATTGCATACTTCCATACTATATAGTACGCTAAAAACAGTATGCGAGCCGAGTAGTATGTCCAAATTCATAGATTTGAAAAACAGCATGTGAGAAGGACTTACTACTTCCGGCGAGATTCTGAAATGCACATCAGATGGACGCTACACTATCCCATGATGCACCATGAGAGAATTCATCAATGGGAGTGAATCGACGCAACTGATGTGGGTAGGTCACGTGGTGATGACAAAATGGCAGATGTAGTACGTCCGAGTTCCATTCATACTACTGACATACTGTATAGAACATACTTTTCTAACGGCCGAGTAGTACGTTTAAATTCAAATGCAGTACCTACTGAGTAGTAGGCAATTTTGGAAGCAGCTATGGAAAATGTGCAGGGCTGGTGGTCCTCCAGGAACGTGGTTGAGAAACACTGCTCTATATATTATTTCTTATACATTATACTATAATACAAACTACTAAAATGTCAATAAAATTCACTTTGTTAAACTGTTGAACTTTGTTAGAGTTGAATTTTCAACATCAAAAGTCAACAGAGCAGAGATCAACATCCCATAATGCAATTCACAACTGTAAATAAATGTAAAACACTTGTGAATCACAAAATACAGAAACTGTTAATTAACAGATATTTTTATAGTGTAGAGTTTAGAATGATTACTAAAATATGTGATAGGAAAAAAAGTCAATAATAAATGAACACCATAGGCATCCTGCCAGTGCGAGGCACTGAAGGATCTTAAAAAGGTCTTAAAAACTGTAAATGTATACATTTTGATGTAAAAAATATGTAAATGCTCCTGAAAGCAGTAAAAACAGTTAATAATGTATAGCACTTACAGCAATATGTTGGTAGGAGTTATTCATCATGGCAATAAGCATATTAAGAAGCACCACCAAAGAGATTATGCTGTAGGTCCCAAACATTGTGGCTCCAACAAACTCGGTAAAGTCGTGTTTGGCATCAACATTGGTCACATGCAGGGCAACAAGACCAAATATGGACCAGAACAATGATTGAAACGTTTCAAACATACTGTAAAAAAACAATAAAAAACAGGATCACTCTTTAAATCAAAGCAAGCAGATTAAATGTTAAATCTGTAAATCTGAGAAAGATCCTCACGTTGTAAATGCATTGTTCTGCTCTGAGCAGCGGATACCCTTGCATGTGACGTTGTTGCTAGTCATTTTGCCGTCGGATTCATAATAGAAATAGAGCTGATTGAGTCCGTTTGCAAAAGCGAGCAGCACCAAACAATAAATGAAGAGGAATTTGAGGATGTCCAGCAGCATTCGGCCCAGGGAGATCTGAAGAGGACCCAGGTGAGAGTTGGCGGTGAAGAGTGAAATCAGTCGTAGAGAGCTAAATATGTTAGCAATGGCGAATAAGGCCTCGCCCACCAAGGCAGGATGCCACATGTCCCATTCGTCCCGGCACTGGTTGTTATACTGCGGAAAGAGAAGACCACTGATCATATTCTGTCTTTGCTTCCTTTTAAGAATAACAGCACAGTGAAGTGTAATGGAGGCCAGTTAGGAAGAGCTGTGTACTGTAAGTAGCATTAGTAACTAGAAACTGTGGTTTTAGTGTTCTTCCACACCAACCTCCCATGCTAGAAACGCCAGTTTAAATCCCACTATGTACATATATGTGACCCTGGACCACAATCAGTCTTATGTTGCATGGGTATGTTTTTGGAAATAGCCATATGGTCAAAGATATAGATTTTTCTTTTATGCCAAGAATAATTAGAATATTAAGTACAAATTGTGTAAATTTTCTTCTATAAATATATCAAAACTCAATCTTTGGTTAGTAATGTGCATTGCTAAGCACTTCATTTAGACAACTTTAATTTCAGATTCCAGATTTTCAAACATATATATATATATATATATATATATATATATATATATATATATATATCTCAACCAAACATTGTACTATATTAAAAAGCCTATATCAATGGAAAACTTATTTAAGAGTATTATTAAGAGTTTAGATGATGTGTAAATCTCAAATTCCAAACATTTTGTGGTACACATATGAGCTTTTATGTTAATGTTTGCGGATCAATGTGTGAATATAAGGCTCAATTAAATCTGGTCATCATATGAAGTGAACATGTCTCTTCAGAAGACTTGGATTAAACCATTTGATGACTGTGGACTTATTTTTATATTTTTCATTACGTAGCATCAGAGCTGAGTGAATACACTTTAACTTGAGGCCAAAGAAATCTCTTAGATTAGTTTGATTTGTATTCCAAAGATGGGCGAAGGTCTTGCATTTGAAAGTTGTATTTTTGATCAAGTAATGCACCCTTGGTGAACAACATAGACTTAAAAATAAAACAGACATTTGAACAGCAGTGTATGATTTGCTTTCTTCACAATAGTTTCTGATCATACAAAACCAAATCCTCAAGCTTGTAAATGATAAAATCCATTTTCATGTTAAAAAATATGGCTAATTTTAGGGAGAAAGACCAAAACAATCATAAATTCAATTTGAATCCATTACCTTGCTGAGAGCAACAATCTTCAAAGAGATGGTGGCCAGATATAGAGAATTCATGACAAAGTCCATGAGGTTCCACCAGTCGTGAATGTAATCCTGAAAGCCGCCGTCCCACATTTGTTTGATTTCTGCCCATACAAATCCTGCAGAGCAAAGAGAGTCAAGAAAATGAACTGGAAACTATTCAAAACCCAAACAGTTCAAACTTGACTTTTTCCACCACTAACACAGATTACCTAAAACCCAGGGCAGAATCATCCATTCAACAGTGGTGGGTGCTAGTTTCTGCCTTAAGTTCTTGTTTTTGCAGTCAGAGTTCTCGTCTTGGTCGAGGTTGCGGTTTACATGTTGAGACGCCAGAAGCAGGAGGAAAAGGAAGGTCAGATATGATGCAGTGTGGCATATAAACTTGATGAAGGGTTTTCGGATGAACAAGCCATAGTGACTCTTGGGGGCGATCAAATAGAAGAGCGAGAAGAAAGGGAAGAGGAGTCCGATGAAGATGCAGGTGATGAACTTGCTGGCCCAATGGCGGCGTCTCCAGCCTGGAAACTCATCATACCAGCGAGATGCGAGCAGCTGCTGGCAGTTTGGCTGTGCTACAAACTAACCACAGAACAAATTAACAAAAGAGATTAGATTGACATTGAAATTGACTGTTAATGTTAAATATACAAATACTGTTGAAGTCAAAATTATTAGCCCTCCTGTGATTTGTTTTTTCTTATACAAATACTTCCCAAATTATGTTTAACAGAACAATGAATTTTTCACAGAATTTCTTATAATATTTTTTTCTTCTGGAGAAAGTCTTATGTGTTTTATTTTGGCTAATAAAAGCAGTTTTTTAAAAATCATTCTAAGGTCAATATTATTAATCCCTTTAAGCATTTTTTTGATTGTCTAAAGAACAAACCATCATAATACAATAACTTGCCTAATTACCCTAACTTGTTAACCTAATTAACCTAGTTAAGCCTTTAAATGTCATTTTAAGCTAAATACTAGTATCTTGAAAAATATCTAGTAAAATAATGTACTTTCATTATGGCAAAGATAAAATAAATCATTTATTAGAAATGAAAACTATTATGTTTAGAAATGTGTTGAAAAAATCTTCTTTCCACTAAAAAGAAATTAGGGAAAAAATATACAGTGGGGCTAATAATTCAGGACGACTAATAATTCTGACTTCAACTGTACAGTACATGTAATGCAGAGAGATTTCGCCTGAACTTTAATTGAATGATCTGCTTGCATTTTCCCACTGGAATGTGCAGCAAAGCAAAGTCATTTTCTACCATGTACAGAGACTGTCACCGTTTTCTGTAGTTGCATAAGAAACGCTCTCTGCAGGAGAAGGCAAATAACGGAGCCATTTCCTAATGAGAAACAAGTGCCTTTTGAAAAAGAGCAAACACAAAAAGGCTTACAGTGACACACTGTTCTTTTCTCATGGGTTGCTCTATCTGGTTCTCATCATATCTGGTTTAAATCCCTGTATGGAGCTTTTCTGCACCTTTTGACAAACCATCTGGAGCGCACATGGTCCGCAGCAAGCCAAACACTGAGTCATGTGTGAATTAAATATGAATACATGTGATTGTCATTTTGTGATGTCAACTGGAGTAATCTAGCAGTTTTACCAAACCAGAGTATGTTGTTAGAAAATATGTAAAAATATATATGCTTATTATATTATAATTACACATATAAATGATATATATTTGTTTGTTTTGTTTATTAAAATTATTTTATTGATACATATTTTTGTAAAAAAAAAAATATAAAGACAGTATTATATAGTTTATATAGTAGTTTTAACTAGGTACAGTATAAATAGTAATATTAATATTGCAGCATATACAGCAATATTATGAAATATTTGCAATGAAAATATTTTTTGAATATTAATAGTTTAAAATGCAATTAATCTTCAAATGGCAAAAGTGATTTTCAGGATAATTCAGTCTTCAGTGTCACACGATGTTTAAGAAATCATTTAACAGACTGATTTGCTAAAATACATTTTTTGTATTCTTTAATAAATATAAGTTCAAAAGAACAGCATTTAAAATTATAAACATTTATAATTATGTTTATTTAAAACTTAATATATTGAAAAAAGTATAT
>CAIGQW010034901.1:560224-579851 GCA_903798125.1 Danio choprae
CAAGTAAACATTTTATGTTTTGTCACTATCTTGAATCATTAAATATGAAACAAAAAAATGAAGGTGTTCAACCTAGCGTGCTGTCATATGTGTTTGTGATCGACCAGTAATTTTTCCATGTCACAGCAATGCAAAATGCTTCTATTAAATGACAGAATCCACTACTCATGCATATTACTTCTTCTCTATACATGCATACAGTACTATACTGTACACATGCATAACAAATAAAAGCAACACATATTTAAACTACCCAAAAAAGCAATTTCCTTTAACTTTACAAACAGAAATAGCTTCCAATGCTCAGTATCAACAGTAGGGGGCAACATCGATCCATATAACGCATAAAAACACAAACGTGTAGTGAAAATATTCCAGTCGACTTCGACTAAATAGATTTAAAACACCACCTGAAATATATTATCCACACTGCACAAAATACACCGCATTGCTAAATCAACAGGGCAGTCATCCAAACCCAGTCCCCGACAACTGAAACAAACAGCCGAACACCTGTGTTTGCAATAATGATCCTTTGTGGTATGCTTGAGTGCCGTTCCGATCTGAAGTGATACTTTTGTGCCACTGCTAATGATACAGAAGCACTTTTGGATTGTTTTCAAAGGTTTTTGTTGTCATGAATTCCGGAGAGCTCAAAACTCACCTCTTTTTGATGGTACTTGATGGCCAGTTTCAGCCTGGCCAGATCATTAATCCCTTCATCCTCCAGAAGATTTATATCATCTTTGTAGTTCAGAATCAGCTCGAGCTCTCTGGAGCTGCGTGTTTGGTCGAGCAGGTCTTTGGCGAACTGTTTACACTGCTGGGAAAGCTCTTCGTACTCTGACTTGAATTCGTTTTCTACTTTGCTGAGCTCCTGGAGTTCCCAACTGAGCTGGAAGGCCGTCAGGAAGGGGTCCTCGCTGGAGAGGGCAACGAGTGATGGACTGGCTAGGGCCCGGTAGATGTTGAGACGGGATCGGGAGTGTCTCAGGCTGTCCACGTCTGAGCTGGACACGCACTCCATGCAGTTACAGCGCACCTGGTGGGGCTGTGGCATGGAGACACCCTTCTGTACCAGCATCTTTATGATCTCATAGTTGTTAGTGTGTGCGGCCAAGATTATGGGTGTGATGTCAGGGGTAAAATCAGAAAACTGCTTGTCCAACAGGATAGGAGGTACCTAGGAAAAAATACAAATAAGGGCTGGTAAAAAAGAATGGCCACTGCAAATTGTTTACAAGTATTGTCTTTGTTGGTGTCACGTCATAGCTGGGGGCGTGGCATGGGGTGAAGTTGGCGTGGGAGGACAGAAGAGTTCCCCCTTGATTGAAAATGAATATAGTTAACCTGGAGTTGTGCCGAAAATTATTATTTAAGCAGTTTTATAATTTAGATTAAGCATCCCCTTATAATCCAAGCCTTTTTTTAATAGTAGCCCTAGGCGTAACACCTAATCCTGACCCTACCTGTCTACTGGTGGATGAGACAGGGATGCATTTTTCAGCAGTTTCTTAACAACAATTAAACCAAAAGGGCATTTTCACAATAAGCGGAATGAGGGACAAAAGGGTGAAAATGCTGTGCTTTACAATGCAGGGTGGAATGAGTAGTTATCCTACCGGGTTTTGTATGTTTATTTGGATGTATATAAGACTTAAGATCATGATTTTTAAACTTATTAGAAGTGCAAAATTACACAACAACATTTCAACATTAAAGCAAGCCAAAAAATAATAATAATTGCAAAAAATCAACATAAAATGCCAAACAAAATCTACGTACATTCATTCTAATGGTTTGTTATCCACGTCGGCATAAACGGATATGATATTATTTGGACGTTCCCAGTAATGG
This sequence comes from Danio choprae, assembly GCA_903798125.1. Classification (NCBI taxonomy): domain Eukaryota; kingdom Metazoa; phylum Chordata; class Actinopteri; order Cypriniformes; family Danionidae; genus Danio; species Danio choprae. The sequence continues at coordinate 562,082 of CAIGQW010034901.1, forward strand.
GGAACAAGTCAATAAATATCTAAACATTCTGAAAATAAAGTTTAATTTGGGCTTGTTATCATTTACTGACTATCATGATGTTTCAAACTCTTAAGAGTTTTATGCATTTTTGAAACACAGATACATTGTTATTGAAATCTAATATTTCTGTCCCTCCATATTCACTCAAAACTAACACTTCAAAACACTTGTTAAGTTGTCCAAATCTTCTGAAGAGACATGAACAGTTCGTATGATGAACAGTTTTAAGTTTGGCTTTTATCCATATACATATAAACATTGTCAGACATAAATAGAAGCTCTTGATGAGCAAGAACAAACCTCATTGTTTCCTGTGAAAGCTTGAATGTGTCATGTGACATGCAAATATGAACCTCAGTGGTATTCACATTAATCAAGCTTGCTTGAGTTGGTCACTGGTCACTTTTATAATATGGACATGTCTCTTTAGAAGAATTGTATTAAACAGATTGGTTCATATAGATTCATGAGTGTTTCAAACTGAATAGACCTTCAGCGGACCTCTCTGTAGATCTCTCCATTTTCATTGTTTGTGTTCTGAAGATTAACAAAGGTATTATGGATTTGTAACTACATGTGGGTGAGTAAATGAAGACAGCACATTTTGTTGTTAAAATGAGCAAAAACTACTTACAAATATTATTCACAGGCAAAACAAGTATGCTTTTCTTATCCTGTTTGCAAATACAGTACAATTTTAATAGAATAATTTCCTAGATGTATCTTATTTTATGGATGTTCAAATATATTTGTTTCCTCAAATTGTTGACTTAAATGTCTTAATTTCCCAAATGTATCTTTTAATGATTTTACAATATTTATAGTAAAACAACAAAACTGATAATATATATATTTTTTATTTTATTTTTATTTATTTTAATTTTTTTGCTGTGCCACAAGCTATTATTGTGACCTCAGCACTTAAACAAAGGAGATTGCAAGGTGTCTCCCTCTATAATAAATGAATGGCAAGTCAAATCAATCAGTGGCCATCTTAACTCCACCCCGGGTTGCAGTTTTGTATGCAAGCAAGAGATACAGATGTATAGATGAAAACCTACTTGTGTGAAGATCTTACTGTGGCTTTTCAACTGCAAGGCAAATCTTCCATTCCTCTTCCCGCTATTGTTGTAATTTCTCTCATTCAGTTCTCTATCTGGGTCCTACTCTTTAACTGACTGAATAAATCTTCCTGCAAAATGTTTATGTTGTACTGTTAACTATCGTTGAGGTATTTGGGATCTGTAAAGTTTATTTGATTAAAAATCAAGTAAAAACTGTAATAATTTGAAATATTATGACAATTAAAAAAACAGCTTTTATATAGAAAGTATTTAAATAATCTATAATATAAGTATTAAGAATTTTGTGGATCATTAAGATTTTTTAATATATTTTTTAAAGAAATATCATATAATATTTATTGGATTAAAACTACAGTGATATAATAATATTGTGTAATATTCTGACCATTTTAAAAGAGTTTTCTATTGTTTTCTAATTGTTTCCAAAACCAAGAAGTGCATGCTCAGTGCATGATTCAATAATTGTTTGCTATCACATAATCTAAATATGCAATTTCACTCAACAAGCATATATGACAAATTCCTCTTATTTTTCTGCAAGACGCGGCGGCGGCACGATGATCAATTCGCTACACTGTGTGGCGCTAAAGTCATTAGCACTTTATCTGCAGCAGAGGTCATAGCGCTTCAAACTAAGTGGAAAATTACTTAATCTTCAACCGCAAGATGGTGAGAAGCATACAATACAAGCCATTTTCATCTTCATGCAAAAGCACCTCGAAGCTCTATTAAGAAAAATCCTCCTTTTAAAACTTTTAATTAAGCAGCCCGGTCTACAGGGTAAAAGATTAGAGCGTCAGGTACCACTGCGACATGGTCTGCGACACAGTTTGGACATAATCTGCACATTTACAGTCTCTCCACAAAAGAAAAGATTACCAAGGCAACTGGGGATTCCTGCATGTGTAAGTTTGAATTGAAAGGAAGGACCCAAGAGATGCTACAGCAGGTGAGACATCAAATGGTTTTGGTTCACATTCTGAAGTACATTTGTCAGTGATTGCTGTCTTACCTGCATGCCCCCGCTGGGCTTCTTATGGTTCAAAAGCAGCTCCACGGCCCCCACCACCTCCTTTCGTATGGCGTGTAAAAGCGCATCCCCCACATACACGTTAAAGCTGAGCAGCAACTCGATGATTTCCAGATTCTCATTCTCGATGGCAATCAACAGAGCCGTCCGCCCCAGAGGATCGATGCAGTTGATGTTGATTTTGAAGTAGATCTCGGCTTCTATGAGTGCCTGTTTGACGCTGCCATAGTCGCCTTTCTCCACAGCCCACAGGTAGGCCTTTTCCAGCGGTGACAGCTCAGACTCGGATCGAACTATCCGCAGCGGGATCCGGTCCCTGTACAAGAAGTTTTCCGTTCTGCGAAAGTATTGCTGTGACATTGCTGCTATGACTTCATGTGAGACGACTGGGGCTTGGAAAGAGATGGAAACAGAGATGCTGGTAATTGAGGGCAGGATTCGTGCATTACGGAGGAAATGGCTTTAAGCATTGGAAAACGTAAAAATCTCCACACCCAACATCCCATTAGTATGACACTCAGACCTCATTTGCTTGGTTTTCTGTCTTATTAGATTGTAATGTTTTGTTGAAGGCCACAGCGAAAACCTCAGATTCTTTTAATGGCAAGAGATGTTAATGGAGTCAAGAGAGCATGTGGTATAGATTATGGCATAAATGCATGCAATGACCAGGGTTTTGGTAGAATCTCAGTACCTTTAATGCAACAGTGTTATCAGTAAAACATCTGCAGCTGTTTATAAATAATTTCATTTGAAATACTGGGATTGGTCCACACAAATAAGCTCTGTAAAAATGCCATTTTGTTAGCCATCAATTGGACAAATGTGATAAAAATGCTGGAAAATCAGTGCTGGAAAATCAGATTTTGAGCTACCATTTAGGGGATTTTTGAATGGGTTTTCAATTGAAAAAAAAAAGATTATAGTGTGAGTTTTTAACACAGGTCAACACAATGTATTTTTACATTTTCTTCTAGAACATTATTTACTTACGTAATGCCCATTTGACTGTAGAGCAGTGGTCCTCAACTCCGGTCCTCAGGCCCCCCACCCTGCACATTTTGTATGTCTTCCTTACTTAAAACACCTGATTCAGATCATCAGCTCCTTAACAGAGAGATCCATGAACTGATCCTTGTGCGTCAAATAAGAGAGACATACAAAATGTGCAGGGTGGAAGGGCCAGTGGACCGGAATTGACCACTGTTGTAAAGGTTATTGGGGACATTTGTTAATTTATTCAATGTCAGGCCAAACAAAATATAGGTGATTCTTCTTCAGTAAAACATTAAGAAGTCACAGCCAGGTAATAATTTTGAGTTACTTATAGTTTCTTTTTTTTGCCTCTTAAAGTGCCGGTAGCCATTGACTTGCATTTTATTTATCACCAAGGGATGATACCGCATTAAAAAAAAAAATCTTTATTTCATTTTCTATTCATTCATTCATTTTCCTTCGGCTTAGTCCCTTTATTCATTAGGGGTCTCCACAGTGGAATGAACTGCCAACTTATCTAGCATATGTTCTACACAGTGGATGCCCTTCCAGCTGCAACCCAGTACTGGGAAACACCTATACACTTTCATATGCACACACATACACTAGTTTATTCTATTCACCTATAGCGCATGTCTTTGGACTGTGGGGGAAGATGGAGCACCTGGAGGAAACCCACGCCAACAAGGGGAGAACATGCAAGGTCCACACAGAAATTCCAACTGACCCAGCCGGGACTCGAACCAGCGACCTTCTTGCTGTGAGGCGACAGTGCTAACCACTGAGCCACAGTGTCGCCCCATTTAATTTTCTACTGAAGAAAAAAAAAAAGGTCAACTACATCTTGAATGATCTGTAAGTGAATAAATTAAAAGAAAATGCTTTGTGTGGGGCAGCATGGTGTCTAAGTGCGTTGCCTCACAGGGTCACAGGAAGAAGGTCGCTGGTACAAGTCCCAGCTGGACCAGGAGACCTTTCTGTGTGGAGTTTGTGTGTTATACCCATGTTTACGTGAGTTTCCTCTGGGTGCCCGGGTTTCGCTCCACTGTCCAAAGACATGCACTATAGGTGAATTGGATAAACTAAAATTGGACATAGTGTATGAATGGAAGAGTGTGTGGGTGTTTTCCTACACTGAGGGATGTACTCTCAGTGCTGGGTTGCGGCTGAATAGGCATCCTCTTGTAAAAAAAATTGCAAGAGTAATTAGTGGTTTGGCCTCATGGTGGCGCAGTGGGTAGCACGATTGCCTCACAGCAAGAAGGTCGCTGGTTCGAGCCTCAGCTGGGTCAGTTGGCATTTCTGTGTGGAGTTTGCATGTTCTCCCCGTGTTGGTGTGGGTTTCCTCCAGGTGCTCCGGTTTCCCCCACAAGTCCAAAGACATGCGCTATATGTGTGTGAATGAGTGTGTATGGATGTTTCCCAGTGATGGGTTGTAGCTGGAAGGGCATCCGCTGCGTAAAACATATGCTGGATAAATTGGTGGTTCATTCCGCTGTGGCGACCCCATATTAATAAAGGGACTAGGCCGAAAAGAAAAGAATGAATGAATTAGTGGTTCATTCTGCTGTGGCGACCCCTGATGAAGCAGGGAATAAGCTGAAGGGGAGTAAGTGAGTGAGTGTTTTGTGTGATCAATTTTTAAAAACATAATTACAGGCTCACTTGATGTACAATTGCCCTCTTAAAAATGATTCTGATACAAACTATCAGTTTTTTTATTCTTAAGAAAAGACTGAAAGAGTTATTTGAAGCTTAATGGTGGCGAAAATGAAGTCACTCATAGATTTAATTTATAGACTAAATTTAAAATGTTATTTCTGCCGTTTGTATTTAGACTTCATAGTTCTTAAAAGTTGTGTAAATTTGTAAAGATTTAGATGATAAACCATATGTGTAAAACCCATACACTTGTTGGTCACAGAACCTGTTTTCTTGCAATAATTTAAAACCCAATGACGAAATCCCACTGGGTTTTTGTTAAGGAGACTAGGGTGATACTAACTTCCAGGTTGACCTACAAAAATACCTTATAACTGCAGCACTCCATAGACCATGTGTATCAAATATTTGTTGCTGATGAAAAATATTTTGTGCAAGAATATTGTGACAATTTTGTAATGGTCTAAATAACGTTAAATAAACTTATTATGCTTGTGACTGCATCCCAAAGACATCTTTCTATTATGGATTATATCTAAAGTACATTTTCATGTACTGTGTTCAAATTACTAAAAGGGTTTTTGGGTGTTTATCAGTCATATGCTTTGATATGTTACACACCCCCAAATCAGACCTGAGCCCCGAGTTTATAATGACAGTAGCTATACAAATAGTTTCTTTTACCAAATCAATAAATTTAATATTGCTCTTTTGTAAGCTGTCATTAAGATTAATGAAGAGATAACATAGTCCATTTCAGTCTGTTGTTTTTATAGGTGTCATCTGGATATGAGCTAAATGTGACAAATTTTCAATATATAAACAAATAACCTGTAAAAAAATTCAGTTTTATGGTCAGTGTTTTCTAAATTTGAAGAAAACATGATCTACTGATGAAGCATCATGGCCCTTGCTCCTTCTTGTTTCTCATATGTGTAAACTTTTCCAAGGCATTATGTTGTTACACTTGCTCTGTCAAATCAACTTTGTAAAGCTGCTTAAACGTTTACTATTCTTCTCTGTTTTTAATCAAACTGTATATTACACTGTAAACCTAAAAACTGTCATTAACCCTTTAAATAGGCATCGTATAACTGCTTGGTTGATCTTTTGTCCATAGTTTATAAATAAACAAAAACAAAAATTATAGTTATAATTAAACTAAAACAAAAAAACTCATAATTTGCTTAGTGTTGTCATGAACACAATTTAACCAAATAATCTGTTTGTTTATTAGAGTGCAAGCTAGAGGGTTAATACAAATAATCCCGAAATGACAGCATTTAATATAAAGACATATTGTTGTATTGAATTGAGGTCTGGTGAAGTTTGAGGTCTGTCTTGGTGTGTGTTTAGTAAGTTACTGTAAGTGTTAAGTGCTACCTTTTGCTGTGCTGTTTTGTGTGCACTAGGAATTGGCAATGGGGAAAATCAATTGTGCTTTCAATAACTGACCCACAGGTCACTCATTATTCTCTTTATATAATTTTATTTGTAAAAGCTATGCTTTTGATATAAATAATCCCCAAAAAGGGCAGTTCTGGGTTCAGTTCAAACTTCAAGAAGACCTTGGATGAACTTAGAACTAATTCATCAAAAAAGTGCAATTCTTTTCCCCATTTTTAGACTCCTAGCTCTTATATTTTAATTATGATATAACTTGGTCGATTTATGAACCTTTTACCTGCTGAAAAGGTTTTTACTATATCATGAGGGCATTTTGGGAATGTGCCACTTCTGCTTGATGAACACAGACAGATCAGTGCGCAGTGCGCTCTCCAGTCTCCACTCATTACTGCCGGAGGCTGTGTCTCAAAATACAGCAAGCTGCCTACATCAGCAGCATTTCTGGCCGTAGATGCTTTCTGCCGCTGTGCGAGTTAGCAAAATGACCAAAATAATACCGTAGGCGCACAATATGATGCCCGCGCATGATGCAGGCAGGCAGCTTGCAATATTGTGAAAAAGCAAGCTACGTTTCAGACCGCGGTGCAGTTCATGTTAAACAGAGAATAATTTGAGTATTAATGTTTTAAAATACCACATCAATCAATTGAATCCGAGGGTGCGATTATAACTGGAATTTTGTCACTTTAATCGAACTGCTCACGCAATGCCAATTATGTTGTTTTCCTTCCCTCGTGATGCTATAAACCTGCATTAATTACTTTTTTCTGTGTTATACAGATGGAAATGTAATGACAATCTCAGTCTCTAGTCACTTTCTGTGTAGACAAGATAAGCAATAAAGTAAACGGTGACTGAAGCTGTCGTTCGATTCCCTTATAACGAAAGAAAGTCAGCTTTAGAACAACACGAGGGTGAGCAAACAGAATTTGTCATTTTGGCTGAAAACCCCTTCTATGAAATAACGGAATCTCACCTCACCTGTTGGTTTTGGATGTTGCACTGACTCGTGACTGATTCCGTCTAACTAACGTACAACAGGTGCCCAGCGCGAAGAAAACCCGTTACACTCCAACCGCCTCCACAGAGGAAAAAAGCGCGAAAATGCGCAACGATGGAAACACAACGCGGAAAAATAATATCCATTTGGACGCGCGGCGAAGCCCAATGATCCTCTCATTTCGCATTCAAGATGGAGCTAATCTGCAGAGTTTCCCAAAGCCAAACATGTTAGTTGCCTCCATAAAGTGCGCGTCTGAGATCTGAAATCGTTTATCATCTTGCATATTCTCTTGCCCATGCAGGTGTCATCACACTTTGATGTGACGCTTTCTCAGCTTTCGTTAAGAGTTATTTTGATCATTGAAGAGACTTGGAGCGCAAAGGCTACCAGATGTCCTGTCTGCACCTCTCTCTCTCTCTCTCTCTCTCTCTCTCTCTCTCTCTCTCTCTCTCATGATCGAGGTTCACCGCTCGACGTTGAGTGTCAGACAGTCATTTGAGATGCCTTCAGTCATTTTTAATTATTAAAAAAAAGTTTACACACAATGAATTGCGCAATAGCTATATTTTTAAACAACATAATAAAAAAAAGAAATATTTTGCTCTCTTGCTTGTAATGACGAATAATAGCAATAATATTCCAGATACATATTGGGCTGTTTTAACTCAAATTTGGCTAAAATACAGACACACCCAGCTGTTGAATTAAAATATAATATTTTTTAAAAATCCATATTTTACCCAAATCTAGGTTGAAACCTCCCAGCTTTTTAAAATTAAAAATAAATTGAAATTAAAACAATCAAGCATTCAACAGCTATAACATGTAAAAACAATATTGCAGAGTTATGCGCTGATTAATTATGATGTTGAGCTTATAAAATAATGGCCAAGAGACATTTGGATCAGTTGACTCACTGAATCCTGTGTTCTCGTTAAAATGTCATACAATAAAGTGCAAATATGATGTAATTAAAGGATTCAAATTGCAGTGCAGTAGGCGGTTTCGGTAATTATAGTGGAATCCAATACAGTAACTACTGAATGTATCAACCTCTTCAGTTATTGAAAATATTATTTGCTCGCATATGTAGACTACTGTAAATGGTCCTTGGCCATTCATTCATTCATTCATTTTCATTTCGGCTTAGTCCCTTTATTATTCTGGGGTCGCCACAGCGGAATGAACCGCCAACTTATTCAGCATATGTTTTACGCAGCGGATGCCCTTCCAGCTGCAACCCATCTCTGGGAAACATCCATACACACCCATTCACACTCATACACTACGGTCTACCCAATTCACCTGTACCGCATGTCTTTGGACTTGTGGGGGAAACCGGAGCACCCGGAGGAAACCCACGCCAACACAGGGAGAACATGCAAACTCCACACAGAAACGACAACTGACCCAGCCGAGGCTTGAACCAGCGACTTCTTGCTGTGAGGCGAACGTGCTACCCACTGCGCCACTGTGAGGCCCGGTCCTTGGCCAGTGTTTTTTTAAATATATTTGTTAATTAAAATGTTTTGGTTAATAATAGTTAGGGGTGTGTGTGTGTGTGTGTGTGTGTGTGTGTGTGTGTGTGTGTGTGTGTGTGTGTGTGTGTGTGTGTTTGGTTTATTCTTTTCAATCAGATTATAAGCCTTTGATATCGGTTTTAACCATATTTAATGCTGGAAAATGTAACTTTCCAGTTTAGCAAAATAATTTCTTTTGACATTTTAGTTGTTTGAAACAATATATTGCGTAAGAAATAACACACATAGACATAGAATTGTAAAATAACAGAATAATTAAGTTAATTACCCAGTTTTGTACTATAATTAGCTTTCCTCTTTTACAGTAATTGTTTCAAACAACAAAAATGTCAATAAAAGTCACTTTGTTAAACTTTCTAGCATCAAAAATTGTTGGAGCTGAGGTGACGGTCCCATAATGCTATTTGAGAGCATTCTGTAAGTAAACGTAAAGCAATGATTCACAGGATTGTTTTACAGACAGTTTTACAGTGCAAAATACAGACTCTTTCCGTATTCTGTCTCTTTGAGTATTCTGTTAATTGACAATAATAATTACAATATCAAGAGGAACAAAAACAAGAGTTTCTTACAATTTACCCTCAACAAAATATAACAACACAACATGCATATCACAACATAACACAACACAGCCATGCAATATTTTAAAAAAATGCTTCAAGTGGATTCAGTTTTTACAACATTCATTATTTTGATTTATCCAAATTATTCATTCAGGAAAATCTATACATTTTGGACAAATACGCTTAAAAATATATATATTTAAAGTGATTCATGTTGTTAACCCTTGTACTTTAATTTTTGTTTTATTAATTTTCTTTTCCCTTTACTAATCTGGGGTCACTACAGCAGAATGAACCGCCAACTTATCCAGCATATGTTTTACGTAGTGGATGCCCTTCCAGCCACAACCCACCACTGAGAAACTTCCATACACACTCATTCACACACATACACTACAGGCAATTTAGCTTACCCAATTCACCTATAGAGCATGTCTTTGACTTGTGGGGGAAACTGGAGCACCCGGAGGAAACCCACGCGAACACAGGGTGAACATGCAAACTCCATACAGAAATGTCAACTGACCCAGCCGAGGCTCGAACCAGTGACCTTTTTTCTGTGAGGCAATTGTGCTACCCACTGCACCACCACGTCGCCTTTTGCAAAATATAAAATAATCTATTTAATGACTAATAAAGAAATTTGATTGATATTTGTTTTCTTGATTTTTTTTTATTTATTATTATTTCTCAGTAATCTCAGGCCAGCAATGAAAAGTGTCATTTTTCATTGAGATGAAAACGTTCATGAGGAAATCGCGACTGTCCTTCTGTATATCATTTGTTTTAGCTCAACAGCATGCAGAGAGATTAATCATATCGCCAAGTTGTCTGTTTGAACAGATGAAGGTTTTGGACAGGTGAGCATTTGTGCCATCTATCCACATGCACACTTCACCATCAAAGTAGTACAAATGATATATATCCAGACTCTGAGTTGATTTTGTCTCTATTTCAGGCCAATGATCAAACCTGTGAAACTGAGTCATAGATCTGGGTTTGAAGCATTAGGTGTGAAGAAGCCAACTCTAAAACTTCACATCCTTCCTGCAATTTGTCAGATTAACAGGTTCAAGCATCACAGAGGAAGACAAATCAAACTGTAGCAGCAGCCAAAGATGCTTCCCTGTGAGGATTTGATATCATCTTGAGGATCTGAAGGACATACAAATCAAAGATGTGGAGCCATAAAGCAAATTCCACATAATTCCTCAGCAACTATTGCAAAATGTTCACCACCTGTCATGATCAAACTCCTCTGAGAGGTCTTCATGCCAAACTGAACATCTGATTCTATTTATCCTTTTCTTTTTTTGAGTTTTCTGTTTTATTTTTTTTGAATATCATGATGCAGACATTTTGACGTAAGACTTGATTATGAATCTGAAAGGTGTAGAAGGTGTTGGGAAATATCATTGATGGAGAAGGCAATCCCAGAATGCAGTGACATGATGAGTGAAAACATGAAGCAATTTGTATCCATTTCTCAGTGTATATAAAAAAATATATTTGGGAGCATTTAAACAAGTTTTATTTAACAGCTATATTCATTTAAATAAGATTGTGGTTGTAACATCTGGTGGACAGGTGACGATAACATGAGGAGACGGTACACGGACTTAGATAATAAACGGATTTATTTATACAAGACTTACGGGTAACATGCAGACGGGACAAGGACGACAGGACGAGACAACCATACGAATCAAAATACCAGACAACACTGGACACAGACGAAAGGGTATAAATGGTAAAGGGGATGATTAGGTTAATGACACAAGAGGGATGCATACAGGTGCAACAGATGAACAATGACGGTGGCGGGAGAAAGACAAAGGAATCACATGACAAAACAAATGACACGTGGACGAACACTGACAGTGGTTACCTTGCATAATTAAGAATAATAAGATAATACATTTAAATTCAAATGAGTTACAAAAAATAATTAGCAAACTACAAAAATTCAACTAAATGTAATATTTTTATGGTTCTCTTGATTTTTCCTCTTTTTATTTAATATTTTCCCCTAATTTATTCATTCAAGTGTACAAATGTTTTCACTGTGATCTTAAGTTATTTCATTAGATTTGTTTCAGATTTGGCTTTGGTACTGACTAGTCTAAAGCACTGTATATACACAAATATATTAGTGCATCTTATAGAACATATTCATTTTAAAGGAGAGATCTGTGAGGGGTGTACTCATTTATGATGGGCACAGGTTATCATCATAGGTTCTATGGATTTGCTATGGATTAACTATGCTGATATTACTACAGTATGTGTTTGTTTTATAAACTATATCAAATTTTCAAATAAAGAAAAAAATATTTCAACCATTAGTGAGCCTATTTAAACATATGTTTGTCCAATGTATAAAGTCTGAAAGCATGCAGTAACTTATATTAATATTTTATAACATACATATATCATAAGATTATTGTACAATAAGCTTAGCAACATCCTAACATCAAACTACTGGTTCAGTTTGAGGCAGTGTCTCCAGAAAGCAGCACATTCATACATTCATTAATTCATTTTTCTTCAGCTTAGTCCTTTATTCATCAGCGGTCGCCACAGCAGAATAAACAGACAACTATTCTGGCATATGTTTTTACGCAGCAGACGCCATTCCAACCACAGCCCAGTACCTGGAAAACCCCCATACACTCTCACATTCACACATGCACTCATACACTATGGCCAATTTAGTTCGTAATTGGAGCACCCAGAGGAAACCCATGCGAACACGGGGAGAACATGCAAAAATGCCTCCTGGTCCAGCAGGGACTTGAACCAGTGACCTTCTTGCTGTGAGGCGACAGTGCTAATCACTGAGTCATCAGAAAGCAGCATAAAATAGCATAAAATAAGTAATGAACAAATCCCCTTAAAACATGCACTTAAAAAAAATCTAATATTTAGGCCTTTTTATGCCAAAAGCCAAATTCAACTAATAAATCCATCCAAAGTATACTAACTTGTGTTTTTTTTTTTTTTTTTTTTTTAATTTAGAGATAGTGAGTTGTGTCCCTTCCAGTGCTGCCGGAGACTCTCTATCCTATTTTATCCTTTCCTCTGGCTGTAATTTTTTAGAAAAGCACAATGTGAATAAATCATATACTGTCAATACCGTGCTGCCCCTGTAGATTCCTTGCATTGGATATAAATACAGCAGTATGATGTGGGATGATGGGGAAACAAACAAAGAGTTGAATTAGCTGTTAGACGTTCATGTTTCTATATGAGTTGCACACACTGCTGCCTCCAGCCAATAACAGAAACAACTTGGTATTCACATTTCTTAATACAAAAAACTCACAAGCTTACCCAGAGGTGTGAAAAACAAAACATGGGCAATTGAAATGAGAACAGAGACAAAATCCAATATTATCTTTGTGGGTTCCCATGTCTTCTCAAGCAGATAGCAAAATCGTCAGCACATTCTGACCTTAAGATCTCCATTTGGATCATTAAAGCACGTGAGCAGATAATGACACACTGAATTATTCTAAAATGGGATAATCTTGCAGAATGTCAGTATTGATTTGCTGGGCCAGACACAATAAATGAAACTTCTCCTGTTCTTCATTAGTATAAGAGAGTTTGTGTATATTTGTGGAGAAACGTCCACAACGAAAAGGGTTTATCAGACCTCTATATTCACGACAACTGTTTAAAACCACATTACTGTTTGACACAAAGAGATCTAGATCATTAAGATTGATTGGATTGGAAATTTAAAGAGGCCATGGCCAGACATTTTGTGTTTCAGTGAACAGCATTTTTCTATTATGCTTGTATTTGTACAGGGATTACAGAAAAAAATCTCTACTTGTAATGCTGTTAGACAAAAAAAAGATATTATCCTTACACATGTATTATTCTTGGTTTTCTTGAATCAAGGGGCCATGGCAAAAGTTTGATCTTGAAATTGAATGTGAAGAGATATTTGTTTACAAAATAATAGAAAGAAAGGAAAGTTTTCTACTGAGCTGTCGTTGAAGGGTGCATGAAAATACAAACACAAATAAATAAAGGGAGTCTTTTGATAGCACAATATATCTAATGAGTTACTAAATGAAAAACCTCAATGCACTTAAAGGGATAGTTCACACAAAAATGAAAATGGTTCCAAACCTTTATGAGTTTCATTATTTTGTTGAACATAAAGGAAGATATTTTGAAGAATGCTGAAAACCAGTTAGCCTTGACATCCATTGTGTAGGAAAAACAAATAAGTAATTTGTTACTGCTATCCAGCTGTTTTAACAATATCAACTTGTGTTTAAAAGAAGAAATAATCTGAAACAGGTCTGGAACAAGTGAAGGGTGAGTAAATGATGACAGAATATTCAGTTTTGGCTGACGCTTTACATTGAACAAAGTGATTAAGCCATGATTTAAGTCTAACATTGAAGACTTTTGAAAAGTATGTCCCTCTTGTATGTATAATAATGAAATGGACACTAATTTACTTTACAAATGCATTACTTTGAAGTAAGCCAGGCAAAAACATCGGGTTGGACACACCATAAGATAATCGGGCTGATTTTGATTCCTCCCCTTCTGACTATACTAGGTCCCAATTATCTCTGTAATTCCACAGATTATCTTACCAGATTTTCCTGTGGTGTAAAGTGTTTTCGAGTGACTTAATCACCTCAAAAGAATGTTGGCTATCTGATCACGAATTGTACATATTCAAAATATTGATATATGGGTAATTATGATGTATGCGGGGTATCTTGAGGACAAACCAATGCACATACAACCCAGAGATTATTAGGTGAAACAAAACAATACTCAATCAGAAGGCAGAATCATAACAAACAGCCAGAAAGTTAAATGGATTCATTAATGTCTGCAGTATTGTCATTGGAGGAACACAGATTTTGACAGAAAAATGTAACTTTGTTGAACTTGACAATAAACAGTTGATTTATTTAGCCTTACACAATACCCTTTGTGTCTAATCTCCAAATGAGTCAGTTATTGTGTTATCATCATCATTATATGACTTCCACCAGCATGAACCATACCACACTTTGAGCTAGACTTTATTGTAGGGATGTAGGGAATAAAAGGGGTGGTAAGGGAACAGTGGGATGAAGGGGAACAGAAGTAAGAGGATAAATAGTGAACAGGTAGGTAGGTTGATCGGGTGTCCTACGATGATGTCCAGAGACTCAGAGTGGGGGTACTGTCTCCATAATATTTTGGTAGAGTGATTGGACCCACAAATTTAACCTACACGTAAAAAATGATATGATCAATTAGTCCTGACAGCATATGTTTTAGGTCATTGTAACTTATTAAACTAAGTTAATAATGTTCTAACTTACTTTTATAAGTTACACAAACTATTTTAAGTCAGTTTAACTTAATATAAAAATAAAAAATTTAAGACAACCAGGATTTTTTTACAGTGTAGAAGGGAGGAGAGGGTTATAAGGATTGTTAATGGGAAGCAAGGAAATAGAGGGAGGGAGGATGGGTTCAAGAGAATGAGATGAACAGTGCTGCCTTAAATAAGTTTTAGGATAGGTGATTGGTTAAGAAGGCAAAGTGAGGCGTGGTCCCGCTGCCAAAACTTTGTTAAGAAGTTAACTCCATTTAACTTGTACAGTATTTTCCCACAATTATGAGATGTATGACCTTTCAATTAGACATACACTATAGCCTAATCTGTCTAATTCTTATGTAATGTTGTTTGTATTCAATATCTGTATTCTATGTTTGTCATTTTTATTGAATTATGTTTGTGTACCATTTAAAGTTTCCACTTAATTGATTTCCCAATGATTCCTCAATGTGGAATTGTGAATAAAGGTCTATAAACCATATTTTGGAAGTTTTTAGTGTGATGTGACTGTATGGAAAAGCCTTTTAAAGCTTTCTTTTTGATCACACAAAATGCACTTACCAAACAAATGGCAATTTCACTCAAATTTCACTATCCAAAGAGTTACACTTCATACTGGCACCGTGACATCAAGCTTAAATGGTAAACTTCGCAGCCATTAGCAGGCTTTTGTCATTAACATAATGCTAATAAATATAAGCGTGTCTATGCATGACAGCTGAATTTGTTCCTCTCTGTATTCGCACGAATTTGTCTGGCTCTTTCAGTTTGAATGGATGGTAAGCCAGGCTGTCTTCACACTGCCGAGCTTGATCTGTCACAACAGTGGGAAAACTCTCTTGGAGATCTGAACTGTCATCGCTCAGGGCACCGGCTTGCTTATTTTGAATGAAGAAATATGAGAGAGCTTGACGGCAAACTGTCATTTGAACAGTGGGGACTCAAATCCAAAATGTCCAGAACAGAAAAAATGAGGAAAATATATGAGAAAAGGTGGATGGTGAGGGGGGAGGGGGAAAACACCTCCTGTTACTAGGCTACGGGTCTCTGGAGATGGTGTGATGAGCGCCGTCACATTGCCACCCTTTGAATAAATATGTCATTAGCATGTGGATTCAATGGGCGTCTCGTATTCTTCTCATCAGTGACCTCTCATTTTGGACATGTTTTAGACCGACCTTGTGACATAGAAATGCATCTAGATGCTGATGCTCATCTCGAGTTCAGTGGTCCGATCAGCAATAGTTATCATTTAAATGTACTTGCACTGAGCATGTTTACATGCAGGCCGATAAACTGATAACTAGGCCAACATGGAACCCAAAGAAATATGCAGATTTTTTAGCAGTGAGTCTGTTTATTTATTCATGTAAATGTGTTTAACATAAATTTATTTAGTTTTGATATTAATTTCAGTAATATTTTATGATTTAAGTACAATACAAATTCTTTTAGTAACTATTATATGAGAGACTTTGCTTACCAAACAAGTCGTTCTAATTGGATTTGCAGTGTAAATGCATTTGCATGTAAAAGCATGCATAGAAATGTATTTTAGATTTACAAAAATACAGACAGCACCCTTTAGTGGATTTGTCATCTGAAACGTGCAAGCAAAAGTTCCCTGAGCAAAGCATTTTACATTTTGTACATTACACATTACACTGTATTTACGTGTATAGCTCAATTTGTCTTGCTGATGTATTTACATAAGTATGTAGGTAAATTGTATATATATTTTTACTGTAAAATATACAGTAATTTTTACAATGCAACTTTAAAATACAGTAACATACTGCATATCTGTCTTACAGTAAAATACAGATAATATTACAGGTACTGTGTAATTTACAAAAATCATTAACAGTGTGTATTTTTAATAGACCTGGTCTGATATAATAATATGAACATGAATAAGACAATACTCCAATTAAGAATCTATAAGCCACAATTTTTTTTAATCACCTTAATCCAGCTAAAGTCATACTTGACGTAAACCCGTCAAATTAGGCGTCAAATTACAGTGCATGCATCTTGCAACAGGATACGCACATGCCAGTGCTAAACAATTTGACAGTAAACTAAATATTATTATGACTTCATGCATGAATTTGTATCCACCATCATCATTTGCACATATAGCATGTCGTATAAATAACTGCACTTGAAGCTTTCGTTAAATTTAAGATTAAACACTCAAAATTGTATATGGTACCATAACAAACGCAAACTGTATGTTGATATGTGAAATTTTGTAGGAATGATGGATGCTGTCATGTGGGGACGTAATTATGTATGTCATTAATCAACAAATGTACTTTAACATGCAAAACGGGAACATGAAAGGAACATTCTAATCATATTCATGTAAACATCTTCATATTTAGAATAAATAATTTGATTGCTGATGTCCATGTATACTTAATAATTGTGACCTTCAAATCAAATTAAGTAGCACAGTTTGGCGAAACATTTTGACATGCTGTCAATCACAGACTGACAGTGTGTTTGTGATACAAGCAGACTTAGGTAGAATCTAAGCGGGCAAAAGAGAGCAGAAAGCTTCCTGCTGGATGCTGGACAGATTCTTTAGGAGGCTGTCGGCAGCACTGGAGCGGGATAAAACAAAATCACCTCAGGAGCAGCTTGATAGTCTTTGATGGCTTTAGGATGCCTTACTGAGAAGCACCATATTCAGCCGTTCAGGGTTTTGTTAATGAAAAGGATTTTGCGAATTATACACTTATCCGAATGGAGCGACTTTTCAATTAGCCTGGGATATAGAGACTGCAAATGATAGTCCCTAGAAAAAGTGGAAAGATTTTGAAACCATGCGTGCTTGTGTGTCAGTGGGTGTGTGTGTGTGTGTGTGTGTGTGTGTGTGTGTGTGTGTGTGTGTGTGTGTGTGTGTGTGTGTGTGTGTGTGTGTGTGTGTGTGTGTGTGTGTGAGTGTGTGTGTGTGTGTGTGTGTGTGTGTGTGTGTGTGTGTGTGTGTGTGTGTGTGTGTGTGTGTGTGTGTGTGTGTGTGTGTGTGTGTGTGTGTGTGTGTGTGTGTGTGTGTGTGTGTCTATGTGTGTGTGTGTGTGTGTGTGTG
>CAIGQW010034901.1:581371-597353 GCA_903798125.1 Danio choprae
GATAGTTCACCCCAAAATTAAAGTTCTACCTTCGTTAACTCACCCTTCACTTGTTCAAAACCTGTTCTAGTTTCTTTCTTCTGTTGAAAACAAAAGAAGATATTTGGTCCCACTTTATATTTAGTGGCCTTAATTAATATGTACTTACACCAAAATTAATAGTTAGTTACAATGTACTTATTGTGTAAATACACAATGATTAAATACCTGTATGTAATTTCTCTATAATTAATTTCTGTAATTACATTTGTAAATACACCATTGACCATCCCTTACACCTTAAATCACCCTTAAACCTTCCCATACCACCAAACCATACCCGTATCCTAACTCAAGAGCACCACAACTGTTCTCAAATACATTATGAACACAGTAAGTACATTGTATTTATTTTTTGATGCAGGTACATAGTAGGTAAGGACACTTAATATAAAGTTGCTAGTACCCATTGACTGTATTTTTTTCCTATTATAGAAATTGATGGGTGGCAGGAACCACTATTCTTCAAAATATCTTCTTTTGTGATCAACAGAAAAACTAAACTCATGCTCAAGGTTTAAAACCACATCCGGGAGAGTAAATGATGAGGTAATTTAAATTTTTGGGTGAACTATCCCTTTAAGTTCTGTTTTGACCGTCAACGGAACAGACTCAAAAGATATGCTGATTGTAGACTTGGAAGTAAATGCCCATATGATTGGATCAAAGTCTTGCAGATTTAAAAAATAAAATAAAATTAGAAAGTACAGTTGTGTGCCCACAAGTTCTGCATGTTTGATATCTCTGCATGTTATTACATCCTCCAGAGATGAGCACTGCTATGATTTAGGTTAAAAATTTATACAATTAATACTGAGTTCATATTAAAATGATCTGTAATGTAAAGCAATTTTGGCAGCTGTTTTTAGTTTGACTTAGTTTCACAGGCCTGGTTTCACATACAGGGTTTACACTAAAGCAGGATTAGGCTATAGTTCAATTAGGACATTTAAGTCATTTTTATAAATGTGCCTTAAGAAGAAAAATTATTACTAGTGTCCATCTTAGACAAAACAAAACACTGGTATTTTTAATCAAGTCATTCATTCATTCATTTTCTTTTCGGCTTAGTCGCTTTATTAAACAGGGGTCGCCACAGTGGAATGAACCGCCAACTTATCCAGCATATGTTTTACGCAGCGGATGCCCTTCCAGCCGCAACCCATCACTGGGAATCATTCACACACTCATTCACATACATACAATACGGACAATTTAGCTTACCCAATTCACCTATACCGCATGTCTTTGGACTTGTGGGGGAAACTGGAGCACCCGGTGGAAACCCAAGCGATTACGGGTTGAACATGCAAACTCCACACAGAAATGCCAACTGACCCAGCTGAGGCTCAAACCAGCGACCTTCTTGCTGCTAGGCTACCCACTGCGCCACCGCGTCGCCCTTAATCAAGTCAGTGCACTTTCTTTCTTTTTTTCAGCTCGGTTGAAACAGCTTAAGCTTACATTTAAGTTTGGGACTAGGTTTAAGCCTTGTTTGTAAAACTGGTGGATACTGTTTCCAATTACTTCTTTAAAATCAAAAGATTGAGGTGATATTGATTTTACAGTTTATGACCACTTTAATGTGGCTCCAAAGGATAGCTAACACAAAAATGAAAATCTGCTGACCATTTACTCCCCCTCAAGTGACTCCAAACTGCTGAAAATGATTGACAGAAAAAAATAAAATAAAATAAAATACAATGGAAGTCAATGGTTACCAGTGGTCCCATGGAACTCTTTCAAAATGGAGAAAAGACAAAATTGACAAGACAACTTGGCATTCACAGACAACAGCATTGTTTTATTTATATTAAGCGTTTGTTGGTTTTGCTTTTTTTTCTCAAGAAGAAGGAATTATTCATTTTGCATTTATGATGTGTGCTTCACACAGGTGAGTGGGCTTGACAAACCACCTGTAGAAACATACTTCTCTCAAAAAAAAAAAAAAACAATCTCTCCTCCTTACTCTAGCACCTAATTCTCTAAGCACAGTTTCTTTGTGTAATAAGCACTTCTTATGTGTATTGCCTCCTCTTGTTGAATTGCTGAATGCCTCCTCAATTGTACAGTAAGTAGCTTTGGACAAAAGCATCTGCTAAAGGACTAAAATGTAAATGAAAATGCTGAAAACCGGTAACCATTGACATCAATATTAGAAAAAACAAATACAATGGAAGTCGATGGTTACATGTTAAAAAGAGTTAAATTGTTTCAGTTAGCATGCTCGAGATATTTCTGTCATTTCAAATACTTCATAAATCAGAGATCACACAAACTATACTGCTATGTCCCTGTGAAAGGCACAAAAATAGTTTTACTGCAAAAAGGGGTTTCAAATGCTACAATTTGCAAGCACTAACACCAAACCGGAAAAAAATCCTGTTTCCAGAGTGAACCCTTTGATTCTCTTCCCCATTAAATGGATGGCAAATTCAGGTGTGATGGCAAGATAAGCCTTTGTCATGAGCCGGGGTAATATGAGGTGTCTGTATGGAGGAGGCTTTATTTCCAGTGTTTGGAATTCTGGTGGAACGAGTGGGTGGAGACAGAAGATGAAACATATTTCCCTCTGTCTGGAGCTCAATATGAGACACGAGTGAGCAGCTAATAAAATTCACTCCAAGCACAGCCAGGGGAGAGACCAGCAATTGTATCAAGGCAGTTTTCAATTGCTATTTCCAAATGCATTCGTGGAATTTTCCCTCCAACAGTACCAGACCAACAGTATTTTCCAATTTGTATAATTTAAATTCAGCTTAAGAGGAAATGGCATCTAATGAAATCTAGAAGTGCATTTTAAAATAAAAAGAGAGAGAGAAAAAAAGAAAAAATAATGGATTTATACTGTGCTGTATGCTTTAACAAATAAGGGGTCAATTTGCTGGTGACAGATAAGAGTGGAGAATCCTGTAGGTTTCTGAATGGTTCGTCTATTTCTGGGGTTCAATTTGCATGATTGACAACTCAAGTTAAGTCAACAAAACAACTAGATTTGTTCCGTTTCAAGGGTCCAGATAATTACTCCTCACCATGAGCAGATGGAATTTGAATAGGGCTGAAAAATCAAACTCATGCTTCATTTCTTGCCAATTTTGTAAAAATGTTTTGTCAACACCATTTCCTCTTTCAGACTGTCACAAAAAAGAACTTTGTCTCTTGGTTTTCAGTAAGTAATTGTGCACTCAAAATATCAGAAAATGTCTGTTACTGTCACAATCTGCAAGAGCTGAGAAGACCATTAACAGTGTGAACATTTAAAACAGGAAGCACTGTGGTTATTGATCACTGCTGATTGCAAGTACCAAGAGAACAGTTCCTGCAACTAGGATTCTGTCATCATTTTCTCACCCTCATACCAAGTCTGCAAGAAATCCAAATTTACAATGCTTATTTTGCTAGTGCATATTGTTAGTCTTAGGGTGACCTTTATTTCTTAATCCTTTAATGGCCATCATAACTGTTTGGTTGACATTTTGTCCATGAGTTGAGGTAATGAGGTTAGCAAAATAATCTTGTTTTAGCTTTGATATAAAAGTATTTTACTTACCTCACTGGCAGATTATTTGGCTTGTTTCAGGGAAAAACTCACTTAATTTTGGCTTATTATTTCTGAAAACAAAACTATATATTTTTTTTGCTTGTCTTGATTTGGTGATTTAAGAATTTTAGATATTTGGACTAGAATAAAGAATATTTTTTTGCAGTGAGTAAAGTTAAAAGGGTTGAATATTGAATGTATTTATAAACTTTAAACTTTAGAACAAATAAAAATGTTAAAGTTATTTATTACTGAAATGTTTTGGCAATAGAAAAAGCTACCGCAGGACTTCAGAAGAATTTTTATGATACATTTTCTTTCTTCTGTTTTTATGGTGCTTTATGTCAGACCTTGGTCACTATGAACTGTCATTAGATGGCCAGACTTGCGTAATGATCTCTAGTTTTGTGTTTTACAGAAAAATATAAAAGTAAATGGGTTTGGAGTGACATATGCGTTAGTAAAGAACAGCATACACAACAGAAACACCTTGACAAAAGTGCCATATTTCACATCAATAAATCTATTTTGGCCATAAATGAAATCGTATAGAAAATTATAATGTCTTGCTCAGAATGAAGAATGGCTGTGAAAATAAAATGTATTGTGCAATTAGGATGTACAAAGGTACAGACAATCTGTGACTTTAGGGTGAATAGAATCCTAATCGAGTAATGCTGGGGGAAGAGGATCCATTGAAAGCCAACACTTCGCTCCTGTCAAACAGACTAACAATGAAGTGCGTGTTGTGCTGGTAAGTGAGGAAAGGAAAAGCTAATGGAGCCCAGAGGGCTGGAGAGTGTTTTTCAGAGAGTGAGGTAATGACTGTAACCTCTGCTGCCGCTCGCCTGCCAGATCAGGCTGAAAAACCACTCAAACCAACTGAAGGAGAACCTGCCAGCCTATTGGACTGCAGACAGCAGGACAGGCAAGGCTTGTGAAATGGTTTATGCGTTATGTATGTGTGTGAAATAATGAGAGAAAATGACAGAGCAAGAGAGAAACGGCGACAATGATGAAAGTTAATTAAAGGGATAGTTCAGCCAAAAATCAAAATGCGGTAAATTAGTTATTAAATTTATTAAAGTTTTTTTGCATGACTAACAATAATGAGGCAACATTAAATGTATAATCAAATAATAAATGTCACCATGCAGCAAAAATAAAGATGCAGCTATAATGTGGTAAAAAATATAAATTAACTTAATCTTTTCAATCCTTTTTTTAGGGTTTTTGTGTTCGAAAGATTTATTTTCTACGTGATGTTTTATTTAGCGTAGATAGCTAAACTCTAGCTTACTTGTTTGTTTTACCAAGATTAAGTTTAAATAAAAATGTCTTAGAGCCTGACTGTGTTTTTTTGTGACAGAAAGTGTGTTAATTTATGATAAATAGCCTATAATGAATCAGTAAACTAGGTAAGGTAATACCATAAATCACAAATATTTGACTTTTGACTTTTTATGAGTCACAAAAAAACACAGTTCAAAAATCTCTAAAATGTTTTACTGAAGAAAAAACCTGAGGATGAATAAATTAACACCAAATGTTTGGGGGCGACACGGTGGCTCAGTGGTTAGCACTGTTGCCTCACAGCAAGAAGGTTGCTGGTTCGAGTCCCAACTGGGTCAGTTGGCATTTCTGTGTGGAGTTTACATGTTCTCCTCATGTTGGCGTGGGTTACCTCCGGGTGCTCCGGTTTCTCCCACAGTCCAAACACATGCGCTATAGATGAATTGAATAAACTAAATTGGCCATAGTGTATGTGTGTGAATGTGGGAGTGTATGGGTGTTTCCCAGTACTGGGTTGCAGCTGGAAGGGCATCCGCTGTATAAAACATGCTGGATAAGTTGGCAGTTTATTCTGCTGTGGCGACCCCTGATGAATAAAGGGACTAAGCTGAAGGAAACTGAATGAATAAAAAATGTTTGGGTCAGCTATTCTTTAAATTCAAATCAGATTCAAAAGTTATGCAAGAACTAAAGAAAAAAGTAATCTCATGAATGAATAAATTAACCCTAAATGTTCATTTTTTTGAATGCTCTATATCTTTTAATGCAAATTTAAATGAACAAACATAAGATTCAAAAGTTATGCAAGAACATTCAGGAAATAGAAATGTGTTAATGATTATTGTCAATACATTCCAAGACTTTGAAGAACCAATGTACTGTGGTGCTAATGATGCTCACTCAAAGTTAATTATCTGCTAGGTCTTTTAAAAAGGTCATGATAACTCATTAAAACATGTATACGGTTCATTTAGTCTGATGAATCACACTAGAACTGGTGCTAAAAAAATGTACATAATAATCTGAGAACACGAGTTGAGTCTCCTCACGGTTCAAAGATCTTCTCAAAAGGCTGCTCAGCGGAGAAGTGCCACATCAATGTGATTTCTCCTAAAGGGATGATCTGAAAATAGCAAGCGCTTTTAGATGTTGATTCTGCCATCTCTGTAGTTTCCCGATTGCACTGGATAAAAACCTGAATCTGTATTCACAAAACATTTTATCGCACCACTAAGACCTCTCCTAAATAGCAGTAAAGATTTTTAGCTCGGAACTTTCTCTTAAAACGTATTCACCAAACTGCTGAGTCAAACTTTTAGTCTTAAAGCAACAGTTTAAAATTTTTCAAACCTTAAAATTTTTATTCTACCATCATTCATCCTTCCCTTGTTCCCCTGTTTGAGTTGTTGAAAACAAAAGGAAGAAATTTTGAAGATTGTTGGGGAAAAAACAGCCATTGACTTCCATCATATTTTGTGTTATTTTTTGTTAATATAAATAAATATAATAAATTCATAAAAGTTTACAGCCACTTGAATATGATTAAACATAAACATTTTCATTTGGTGAACTATCACTTTAAGCTAAGAGCACGAAGTTTACCACTATGGATGATATCAATGCTTATTAACTATTCACACAGTCATTGGATGATAGGGGAGAGCTCTAGAGATTTATTCATAAAAATATTCTAAAGCAATAGCCAAGTTTCAAAATAAAATGTTGGCCAATTCAAATAAAGATTTCAAAATGAAGGCACTAATTTAACAAGTAAATGTTCAGCTCATTGTCAGCCTCTTCAGTGTCACTGCTTCTCATAATAAAATTATGGAAATAGGCATATAAACAGCCATTCAATAATGATAATAACTGTAATAAAAATGATAAAAAGACATGCAAGCATTGTTTCTAATTGTTAGTGAAGTTCTACAACAGTCATAATATAAAACCAAGGACCGATTAATTATTAAGCCAATTAAAAAAAGCGAATTATCAAATGTTTCTGAAATGTTATGCAAAAACCTTTTAGGATACACTGTAAAGAAATTGCAGGGTTCCACACAATCCATTCATGTTGACCCAATAAAAAGTGATTAAGTTAATTTTACACATTTAAGTGGATTGAACTTAAAACAATTAAGTTTTCCAAATAAAATCTCAAACATTGTGTTGTTTCAGCTCAATTTAAATAAATAGTTTGAACAAGCAGCAAAAATTATTTTTTGAGTGTAGTTTGTGTTTTGGTCTTAGTGACTTAGGAATCCTACTCCTAACACTTCAACCATCTAGGTGTCAGTGTTCGTCTGCGTCATCGTTTGTTGTTGTCACGTGCCTTTGTCTTCCTCCCGCCACTGTCAATGTTAATATGTTCCACCTGTGTTCATCCCTTCTGTGTCATCAGTGTAATCAATCCGTTATCTATTTTTACCCTTTCGTCTGTGTCCATTGTTGTCCGGTATTTTGGGTCGTCTGCTTCGTCTGATTCTGTTCCTGTGTCGTCCTGTCTCCCCGCATCCAGTATCTGTTCCCCGTAAGTGTTCAATAAACCCGTTTTGTTATATATCTCCTTCTCCGTCTCGTTCTGTCACCATCCGCCACCAATGGTGTTACACTAGGAGCTAAAAAGGTTAAAAGTGCTGTTTGAAATACTCTTAGAGCAAAAACGTATTTATTTATTTATTCGTCCGTTCGTTCGCTCATTTGTTAGTTTGTTCGCTCATTCGTTTGATTATTCATTCATTAATTCATTTGTTTGTTCGTTTGTTCAATATTAATTTATTTGTAATCCCACAATATTCATTTATTTGTGATCCCACTATTTTGTTTTTCTCCCAAATCTGCAAGATTTAAGATGTTTCATGATTATGGGCCCTATTTATCTTTGTTCAGCCAAAGGACAGGTTTTCCCATGTTGCTTTGAGCTATTGTACTAAGACTTGCAAATATTACAAAATAAAGATGTACAGTAGGCTTTGCTGCATCAGAGGGTTTTGAAATATTATGTAATTGACTAACAAGGGCTGGAATCAGAGTGGAGTGATGTTTTCGAGAGGTATGGCAATTAAGATAAGACTGCACTGTAAGATTTAATCAACCAAGCCACTCAGAGCTGTTTAATAAAAACGTGTGCCATTTATAGAACATTTGCTTGCTTGATTTAAAAAATGAATAAATAAAAGAATGCATAAGATGTTTATCACTGCACTAATAAGATATACAGTTACCTTTATTTCAGTGCAGCAAAGTCTCACAAACACACATACATTTATAAACCATGTCTTGAACACAGAGGGAACCAAATTGTTATATAAAGAATAAAGATACAAAACTGTGAAGGAAATAATTATATTTTAAAATGTGCTAATTTAACGTATTTGCTAATTATTTGCACTCATACAATGTTATGGATGTCTTCTAGTTCCTTGTTTTGTCACATTCAGTTTGGTATTACAGGGTATACAATTATTTATCTTCAAAATATCTTTAGAATATCTTCATATCTTTGAAACAAAACTCAGTGGTTAGCACTGTTGCCTCACAGCAAGAAGGTTGCTGGTTCGAGTCCCGGCTAGGTCAGTTGGCATTTCTGTGTGGAGTTTACATGCTCTCCCTGTGTGCGTGGGTTTCCTCAGGGTGCTCTGGTTTCCCCCAAAGTCCAAAGACATGGTGAATTGGGTACGCTAAATTGTCCGTAGTGTATGTGTGTGAATGAGTGTGAATGGGTGTTTCCCAGTGATGGGTTGCAGCTGGAAGGGCATCCGCTGCGTAAAACATATGCTGGATAAGTTGGCGGTTCATTCCGCTGTGGCGACACCAGATTAATAAAGGGACTAAGCCGAAAAGAAAATGAATGAATGAATGAATAAATATATTATGAATACTTGAATTGTCTAAATAATTTGTAATCATGTAATCCATAAAAAAGTAACTGTAATTTAATTACTTTGCAATATCTCCAAACAAATTAAAGTTTTGAAACGTGCAGTTGATATGTAAGTCTAGAACAAAGTAAACAAGAATAAAAAAGTGTTTTGATTCAGTAAATAGTGGTTAAATTAATTATTCAATGACTGAATAAGTGAACACTGAAAAATTCAATGACAAAAAGTCAAGACAACAAATATTTTACATTGCTTTAAGTTATTTTAACAAGTTAATCAGGTTTCAACTCCATTTTTTAGGTTACACAAAATTTTGCTTCATATTTTTAGTCAGTGTGATTTTTAGATGTAAGTTGAGATGACTAGAAAAGTTCATTTGATTCAAAGTAAAAAAGTTAAGTCAGCAAGAATTTTCTTTAAAGTGTACTTAAAAACCATGTCCTTCAGAAAGGATAACTGAAATAAAATCCACAACTAACAACAAACAAAATGCCTACAACATGCAAACAAAGACACCGTTTAATTACATGAAACATCAATAGTTAGAAACTAAAATAAAAAAAACTGCGAATAAACTCAGGAAACAACAATTCTAAAGTATAATGCATTTTAATTGCATTCTCTTTCTCTTTGTGATTGTCTTATTGCATGGCAGTTTTAAGCAGAACCATGAATTGACAATGAAATTGCTTCCCGTTCTTCTCTCTGAACACATTAGGACCACTTTAGCAGTTTTTATTGCTGTTGGTTTCCTGTTTGCCATGTTGATTGTGGTGTGGAGAAATGGGGACACTTTTTTTCTCTCTCTAATGTGGTTGGATGCAAATGCAAACAAATCTGTTTCGGCACAAGACCATTCCAAACCACAAAGACAAAACCATTATTGTCATGAACAATCGAGCGCTGATATGTTTGAAAGTGTTTTTCTGAGTAATGTGATCTACATGCTGTACAACGACATGCGGTTTACCGTAATCAATACACTTCAGAGCTTGATGAAAATGACCAGTAATGGAGCATTTTTCTGTTCTTTTAATGGTGGGTGGAGCAGTTAGCTCGTTTACAGGGTTTGTTCTTCAAAAATAAAAATTTAGGCATCATTCATTCAACCTTGTGTTTATGCAAGATCGTTTACCTTCAGAACACAAATGAAAATGATTGTTTTATTAAATCTGAGAGATTTCTGTTGCTAGTCACATTCTGATGCTTCAAAATTGCACATAAAAGACCAAAAATGCATAAAGTTTAAATTAATACAGTTCCTTCATTTGATTGTTCTGGATTATATTTATTTCACACTTATGCATTCTCGTATCTGATTGGCTTAAATGTCCACATCCAATAAAACATTTACGAATGCTACTGCATTTATGTCATGGATTGTAGTTTCAAGAGAAGTTTTAAACAAGAGTGTGATTGTTTGACCTTCAAATATGAGGTTTACTAATGAAGTCAGTCCCTATTGAAATTATGTTTAGACAATTTTAGGGATGATTTATGCTCATGAACTTGCAGATAACATCCTTACCTCGGAAAGCTGTTTTGGAATCTACTGCTTATGTCAATGTATGTCTCTGTTTAAACATGATAAGATCTACATGTAATTCTAAGATCTACATGTAAGTCTAATTAGTGTATTTGTTTCAGAGCAAACAGTTTTGGCTAAAGGCAAACATTTTACATATAATTTGATATAATTTAAATGTTGTCTATTGGCTATTGCTCTCTTTGAACTCTCTGTCTTTTATATTATGTTTTTATAACAGCTTTTTAAAATACTGTTAAATATTATTGTATCAAAGTTTATTGATTTGTACTTTTTTATTTATTTGTATGAAATACTAATGTATATTTAAAGTAGTTTACTTTGAGGTGGTTTGTTATTGTTCCTTATTTCTCCAAGTTGATTTACATTCTAGTTTCTTAATCAGCTATTCATTGAGTAGCTTAAGCTCCCTTTCCAATTAGCCAATCACTGTAGCCCTGCACTAATTGGCACTCATTTATAAAGGCTTGCATTCATGCACAGTAGACTGAGAAACCTTGGAGCTGCTTTGCTTGAAAGGGGTGCGCGTTTATGAGCAACGTAAGTGTGTTTCTTTGTCTTATTTTACATGTATGGTTTATTTGATCTGATAGTAGAACCACACAAACATCCATATTTATGCATATACCTGTAAGCATCTAGCTAATGTTACATTCATCTGTTTCCTGCGCTTTACTTGAGTTATGGAAAAGTAAACTCAATTGAGTAATTGAATTGGATTTCTGGACTCTGTTCGCTGCTGGACTCAGACACTTCCTAAATCCTAACTTCTGCTTTACAGTTATTGATCAATAAATAATATTTTCTGTAAAGCCAGTTTAAAATAATTGTGTGTTTTGTGTCGTAAATACTATTTTTAGGATTCAAATTCTCAGTCATGTTTAATTGATGCATGAGATCCAATGAGATTCATTCTTGCATGTCACATAGTACATTCATAATTCCACAAGAAATAATGAGTTTGTTCTTGGTTAAACTTGTTTATGTTTCTTTGTGTTCGTGTAAATGCACTGTAAAAAAAACAAAAGTTAATCTACTTAAAGTAAGAAAACCTGTTAAAATAAAAGCGACACTTTTTCAAAATGAGTAAAACTGTCGTAAATTGGAACTGTTAAGTTGAATTAACTTAATTTGTATAATTATGCTCATAGTTAATTTGCTTAATAATTTTCAAGTCAAATTTAAATCGCCACACTTTCAGATAAAACCAAATTTCTTCAAATGACAAATTGCAAAAAATGGTTTGCACTAATTGATGTATTAAATTTAAAGCAAGAGATATCTAATAATAAAACATAATTAAGAGCGGACCATTTGTTTTAATTCAAGTGTATTTATATAGTGTTTTTTACAATGTAAATTGTGTCAAAGCAGCTTGACATGTTCTAGTAAGTAGTAGTCCAGATTTCAGAGTTGAAGTTCAGTTTAGTTAAGTTCAGTGTGGTTTAAGTTTCACTGCTGAAAGTTCAAACACTGAAGAGCAAATCCATCGAAGCGCAGCTCCATAAGTCCCGATCAGAGTAAGTCAGTGGCAACAGTGGTGAGGAAAACCTTGAGAGAGACCAGGCTCTGTTGGGCACGATCATTATTCTTCTGGCCAAACATCCTGTGTGGAGCTGCAGTCTAGGCGCCAGAGGCTGGAGAAGCTGGACGTCCATCGTGGAAAGCTGCAGGTGTGGGTAGGGCACCGGCAGGAGGTCAGGCTGGGCCACAGGATCAAGCGTAGACTTATTTGTCACTGTGGCCTTTCAGGAATCAGTCTCATGCACTCCATGACCACAACAGCATCAGCTTAGGATACGGCCTGGTCCAGGATACCTTGGGATCATCTTTTCACAGGTCTAGGATCGCATCAAACCCATTGTTTTAAGGCAATGAGTTTACACTAAGTAAATTCAACTAATCTCTTTAAAAGCAACGAGTGTACTAACTTTTTAAAATAAAATCAACTAATCGCTTCTTTATAGTGTAAAAGCCTAAATGAAATCTGTTTATCTGTTTAAGTATTTGAACGAACTGACTTCCAATGGAGGCACATAAATCTCTCAGGTTTTATCTTCATTTGTGTTCAGAAAAATGAACAAGTCTTATGAGTTGAGTGTATGGCTGAAGAAAAATTATGACAGATTTTTTATTTTGTGGCAAACAAACCCATTATCTTATTTTGTTTACATGTATATGACTGTACAAACACATTGGTTGCTACTGTATACAACTAAAAGTGATTTGACCATAATATGACCACAATTGGAGTTCAGCCTGAGCTATCTACTGTAAATCTCCTCTAATGATACAGTATTTATGATCTTAGAAAGCCTAAGGGAATGTCCTACAAGCTTTGCTACCGTATATTGAACAGACGATCAAAGCGAAGAGTAGGCTTGATTATATTCCCCAGGTGGTCATCATCGCCCCTTCAAATTACTGTCCAACATACTGACATCTCGCAGATATTTATAGGTCTGTGTGTCTGTCTAAGCCTGGCTGAAACCATGCACAAACATTCTCCCTTTGAGCTAACATTCATTATCATGCAGTGACACTTGTCCAATACGCCTACATCATTACTTTAAAAAAATTGCACGAATAGCAGAACTAATGATTAAGATCAGAAAGCAAGACTGTGTAATTTTAAGTGACTGGTTTGCAGCTGTGTTGTGTTCAGTAACATCATAAAAACCCTCTTTCTGGTGTAAGACTGGACTTTGGAAAGCCTGCGGTTTGGTAATCAGCGGAAAATGATTATATTTCCCACTGTGAGCTGTTTTTAGTGTGTTATTGTTGCTTTTACATACATTGTGTGCCGACAGGCAAGAAGGAAAACTCTGTTATCACTTTGGAACAGCAGCTGCTACGGCACAGGCATAATTTAGGATGTAAACTCAAATGGAGTCCTTGAGATTAGACACAAATGAATCATGTGGATAATTGATTTTCTGATTAGCGGTAATGTACACAGCAGCAGGTGCCAAATGTTGCTGCTGGCAGCGGTGTAATCAAATATATAAAAGTCAGTGCAAATGAGGCTCATTAATTTTTAAATGCAGAAAAAAACAAACTTTCATGACATGTTGAACTGCCAAATTCAAGAAACGCAGAATGTGATGTATGGATTTTGAAGTCAAACTAAATATTCATTCATTCATTTTCATTTCGGCTTAGTCCCTTTATTAATCTGGGGTCGCCACAGCGGAATGAACCGCCAACTTATCCAGCATATGTTTTACGCAGCGGATGCCCTTCCAGCTGCAACCCATCTCTGGGAAACATCCATACACACCCATTCACACTCATGCACTACGGACAATTTAGCTTACCCAATTCACCTATACCGCATGTCTTTGGACTTGTGGGGGAAACCGGAGCACCCGGAGGAAACCCACGCCAACACAGGGAGAACATGCAAACTCAACACAGAAATGCCAACTGACCCAGCCGAGGCTCGAACCAGCGATCAGCGACCTTCTTGCTGTGAGGCGAACGTGCTACCCACTGCGCCACTGTGAGACCCTCAAACTAAATATATATTAATTATTTCAAACAGCTCAAAATCTAAATTAATGGCAAAAAGTTAATTCTGTAAAGGATTTTATCCAAGCAGTGTTCACGTTCATAATAAGTTTTTTAATAATAATATATGAATAAAAAAAACATTCATTTATTCCCGATTCACTTATTGACTGATTGCATTCTTATTCCTTCTCTTTTTTTTCTGGACTCTATTATAATGTTTACAATAAAGTTGTAATTTAAAAAAATAAAGTAATTAAAAAGCATGCCAAATTTCTTTAAGTAATTAAACTTGTCTAATTTACTATTAATGTTATGAAAGTTTTTAGGGACCCTATATGAAATCAGTTGTATTTTATTTTTACAAATTCTGTTTAATTTCCTGTTGAAAAATAAAAGTGCAAAAAAATTGTTTTATTTAAATATAATGTTTTATTAAATATAATAAAATGTTTTATCAGTACTTTGAGAAATGCATATAGAATAGAACAATAGTTCCACACAATAATACATTTATGCATTTTCTATATGGATTTTTCAAGTTAAAACGAAATGATTTTGAAAGGTTTGGACTAGTGATTTGATAGTTTTGAAATGAAAGCATGCAGATTTCACAATTTTTTATATATATATATATATATATATATATATATATATATATATATATATATATTTTTTTTAATTACATTTTTTTTTAGAGACACTATAGTCATTGGGATTTTATTAGATTTCTTTTAACACGACTATTTTTGTTTATTTAAAAAAAAAAAAAAAATTAGAATCATTACATTCTGTGATATACAGCTGACTATATCCATGCTTTCAGCATCACAATGATCCTTTGCATCCTTTAAGGAAAAAGAATGTCAAATGGCTAATATTTGTTTCTGCGCATTAAACTAACTTAGGATTTTCTTGCTCTGACAGAGATTTTAAAAAAATGGCACAATTCACCTTTAGAAAGAAAGGCATTTAAATGTCGCAATGTGTAGCAATTGACAAACTTCAGACCAACCGCAGTGCAATAACAGCGCATGTGGCTTCAGAATCCAGGGCCGAAAATCTATTTCCTGTCTACAGGTGTGCTTTATTGTCAATCAATAACCACTCTGAAGTGATTTCCCTCCGCAATGGTACAAAAATATCCAGATGATTCACTTTTGCTTCTGCGAAGTGGAAATTCAGCTGCCTCTCAACATGAGGCTGTTCTAATTTTAGCACCTCTCTGTCTCGCAGCCTTTTCTCGCTCTCCGTCTCCATCTTTCTGCTTCTGTATGTGACATTCGCTCTCCATGTCAGGTGAACATGCAATCAGCCGCTGGGGTTTTAGAATAAATCATTTATCACATTTAACATTCACGTTTTTTTTAAGGTTAAGGTCAATCTAGAAACAGATCTTTTGCCTTTTGTCAAGAAAAAAAGAAAGAAAATTTTAAAAAGCAGTATGTTGTCAGTCGGTGGAGCTCAGTGGAGCCCACAGGTGTTGCCAAAGGGAGAGATCAATGACTTGGAACAGGTGCTGTTTTAGCCAACACTGAGCTTGAGAAAAAAGCAGAAAGGCAGGGATTTATGCACATCAATGAAGCTTGAAAGCTTAACCCCCAACACCAGCATGATATGGCCCTCATATTTCTTTTAATATCTCTTCTGCATGAGTACTAATGCTTCCATGTGCTCAGTCTAATATTTCCTTCCTCCAGTGTCTCAACAGTTCTATATGAAATATTAACAAATTGTGATGCAGTATGTTCTCAGGTTATGGTTCTGCATGCATTAGGAAAACCAGCATGTTAAACTATTTGCTATAACCAAGTTTAACCAATAGTCTCGCGTTAAAGGTGCACTAAGCCAATTTAGCTAATTTATGTCGCTATTTGAAATCCCTGCTCTTCACCTTATTCTGCAATGTAGTGGGAAGCTCTTTTCTGTGATTTGTTTTAGGACTTCTGCTCTGATTCACTCACCTAGGGGGAAAATGACTAGGAATAACAAATGGCAGTAAACCGTCAAACTACTTGCTCTTGTTACAGGTATGTTTATGATAATACATTCATTCATTAATTTTCATTTCGGCTTAGTCCCTTTATTAATCTGGGGTCGCCACAGCGGAATGAACCGCCAACTTATCCAGCATATGTTTTACGCAGCGGATGCCCTTCCAGCTGCAACCAA
>CAIGQW010034901.1:599051-614829 GCA_903798125.1 Danio choprae
GGATGCCCTTCCAGCTGCAACCCATCTCTTGGAAACATCCATACACACTCATTCACACTCATACATTACGGACAATTTAGCTTACCCAATTCACCTATACCGCATGTCTTTGGACTTGTGGGGGAAACCGGAGCACCCGGAGGAAACCCACGCCAACACAGGGAGAACATGCAAACTCCACACAGAAACGCCAACTGATCCAGTCGAGGCTCGAACCAGCAACCTTCTTGCTGTGAGGCGAACGTGCTACTCACTGCACCACTGTGAGGCCCTATGATAATACATACAAATTAAAATAATATAATAAAAAAATACCAGTTTGCAACATCAAGCAGCATAACGAGTTGTTTTTACTGCCAAATATCAATGGAGACTGGAAGTCTTCAGCCAATAAGGTTCCAATGGCTGTGCCAGCTCGTACATGAAAGAATAAGGTAAACAGTTTCTAGCTTCCCCTTCTCGCTGATTGGCTGAAATTGTTTTGGAACTCGATCCAAGTGTTTTTTAAATTTGCTTAGTGCACCTTTAACAAGAATATTGGTTTTATGTCTACAGTACTCTACTTAAATAATAAAAGCAAGGATACATATCAAATAAATTAGCAAGTAGGTATTTTACTGCCTAAACAAACAGAATGTAAGTTTTGACCCTAGAGTGTGCGTATATTGTTGTGATGCTGCTCTGCACAACATATTAAATCTTCTTTGGTGTTTTCCTGTTTTCTATAAAACTGGAAATCGAGGACGTATGACATCATTAGCATGGCGACACAGAACATTGTCTGTGTCACTAGTAAAAATTGCTTATTTCTCTTGATTTGAACATGCTCCAAAACATTTGGGATAAGTGCACACATCAGCAAAATATATAACACTGTCCTAGTGGTTTTTAGATTTTTAAATGAAAAAATCTTACATATAGTGCCCTTAAGGCAACAAAATACTCTATGGCAAAATCGAAGAATGAACTCAATTTGACCCACAAAATGAAATACTATAAGAAAAGATACTGTTACTGTTAGAAGTACTCAGTCTAACATTACTAGACTGCGGCTGTCATGAGCTGTCAGATGCTGCTTTATCAATTTCAATGGCTCTGGCCGAACTTTGGTTAAAACAAAGTGCTACTGGCTATTTTGACTGAATAACACTAAATGACGCTGTGTTTTAATGCACTTCAGGGGATCTTTAACAACCTCTGGATTCTTATTTAAGATTTGTAGATCTTGATATTTGTTGGCAATTTGAGAAGTGAAGCAAAATCAGTGATGAAGGGAAGCAAAAACAGCCACTGATCTAACAATTTTATCCTCATTGTTGGCTAAAGCACGACTCATGTTGAGCGATTTAATTAATTAATTAATTTATTTATTTATATATATATTTTTTTTGTGTCTAATATCACACTGTAGATCTCACTTGTCATAATGTCAGACTGAACAACAATCAAGACGCACCAAACACAGTCACACAATACTCATTTGGAGTTTGATGTTATCTAGGTTGTCATAAGGCAATGTTGGGAATCTCCATATTTGACCCAACGTTGGGTGTATGTTGTATGTGATGTACAGTGAAAAAAATGTTCAATGGATTTACTAAAATGTTTTATTTATTATTATTTTTAGAATGCGGGTAACGGAAGATGTCATGGATTGATGACATCAAAGATGAGTCTAACTACAACCCAACCTTTTTTTTAGCATTTAAAGAAAATCATGGTGATTCAGGTTCAGTACTCCTATTGATTCTTGGTTTGACACTCATCGTAAGAGAATTCAAAAATCTTTTGAAACATTGGAGGACAATTTTGATCACATCGACCATTAATTAGTTGTTGGTGAACATGTCAAATCAACAATCAAAGATCACAAATATTTGCCTTTTATAGGGATCTTTTTGCATTTCCCAACAATTTGGTTGTCTAAGATGACCAAAATGTGTTTGAAATCACACAGGCTTAAGTTTCTTCAAAAATGAATGAATTACTCATTAAGTCATTTAATTATTTAATAAAAATGTATTATTTGATTAGTACCACTTAAAAATCCATATAAATCTCAACACATAGACAATAGAAATTATGCTAAATGTTACGAACAGAGTTACTGTACTGATGCAAAAAATGTATCAAAACAAAATGTTTCAAAGATATGACACAATAATTCATACATACTGCATATTGTCATTG
The DNA here is from genome assembly GCA_903798125.1 of Danio choprae. Taxonomy (NCBI): domain Eukaryota; kingdom Metazoa; phylum Chordata; class Actinopteri; order Cypriniformes; family Danionidae; genus Danio; species Danio choprae. The sequence continues at coordinate 601,242 of CAIGQW010034901.1, forward strand.
ACAAATTTCTTATGTTTCATTGTTTCTTAGGCATGTGAAATCTTCCTTATAAATGTAGCCTCTTTAGTTGAAAAATAGGATTATTCTGCAAAATACATTTGTTTAAAAACAAAGAAAAACAAATACTCTGATTCTCTAAATTAAATGATACAGAACTGATTCGTAAATTATTCATTAATTTAATTGCTTAAATTATCAGTAATGCCTTGCTTTTTTTAGTGGATAAGCAATTTAATTACAGTAACCAATTACACCCAACACTGGTCCTCATTTTTATTAGTATAAAAAGAAATGTTATATGTCCATATGTGCATACTATACCTGTAATACAATTTCAAGTGAAAGGGGGGAGTTGTGCAGCTCTAATGAGGCTTTCTGATCTTCAAATAAACCATACAACTGCTTTCATTACCACTGCAAGACATGAGAAATGTGTTTTGTGTGAGTGAAACAGGACAGTTTAGTGCTCTGTAAAGGTTGAGCTCACAGTGTGGGTCTGTATGTCTCTGCCTGTGTGACGTCTGTTAATGGTGCAGACTCCAGTGTCACACATTGAGGAGCAAAAGGAGACCACGCAAAACCCATGGTGTGTTTTTCAGCTGCACACGCTTTTAATAAAGGGTTTGTGGGTGAGGCCTGAAAATGGCAGAAAAGCATGTGAATGTATATTTTAACAGAAATTGTCCGTAGCTCTGGATTCACCAGTGTTTTTCTGTTTGTTTGCATTTTTAATTGCATTATGAAGCTTTGATCTCTTACAATGAATTATGTTTAAAATTTAACGCTGTGGGCCTCACTGTGGCGCAGTGGGTAGCACGATCGCCTCACAACAAGAAGGTCACTGGTTCGAGCCTCGGCTGGGTCAGTTGGCATTTCTTTGTGGAGTTTGCATGTTCTCCCCGTGTTGGCGTGGGTTTCCTCCGGGTGCTCCGGTTTCCAAAGAAATGCGATTATAGGTAAATTGGGTAAGCTAAAATTGTCCGTAGTGTATGTGTGTGAATGAGCGTGTGTGGATGTTTCTCAGTGATGGGTTGCAGCTGGAAGGGTAAAACATATGCTGGATAAGTTGGCGGTTCATTCCGCTGTGGCGACCCCAAATTAATAAAGGGACTAAGCCAAAAAGAAAATGAATGAATGAATGAATTTAACTCTGTTTTCAGCTTCACAAAGTGAGTTTATTTCAGTGGTTTGAAACAATATACTGTCTGGGTTGTTCATGTGAATTATGGTACAAACATTGCGTAGTGAGCGGAGCACCCGGAGGAAACCCACGCCAACACAGGGAGAACATGCAAACTCCACACAGAAACGCCAACTGACCCAGCCGAGGCTCAAACCAGCGACCTTCTTGCTGTGAGGCGAACGTGCTACCCACTGCGCCACTGTGAGGCCCTTAAAATGTATTAATATAATTTTTAAATGTTATAATTATTATTAATAAAATAAAATAATATTATTTTCATTTTTGTGAGAAATATTTTTTAATATATTTTTTTAATTACTATTATAACATTGTTACTTTCAATAAATAATTAAGCTTAATTTTTAAATGAATATATATATATATATATATATATATTTTTTATTTTTTATTTTATTATTATAATATTACCATATGGTATAATGTAATGTACAATTAATTTTATATAATAATATATCATAAATACAAAAGGTTATTAAAATATACTTTAATAAATCACCCAACTAATGAATTCACTAACTGGAATATTGAAGGATTTTGCAGTTTATTGAGTCTCATTTGAGCAAATCATTAAAGTTACAGACTGAACTTTTCATAATGAGTACAAAAACAGTGGAGCAGTCAATTATTGCACCATAATAACAGTGAGAGTATTGATGATTTATATGTAGCTGAATCTACTCAATGTTATTTCAGAGCGAGTCTCAGCAGCCCACGCACTAAATGAAGCTCAAGGCGCTAATTAGCAAATCTGTGATTGCGGTTCAGGCCTTTGACTCCTTGTCATCAGAGCCTGATCATGAAAGCCAAATATAGAGATATAAAAGGAGAAATAAAAAAAAAAGAGTCCCTGTTTGACTCTTACAAAATGTAGAAAAAAAGCTATAAATGTACTCTCGAAAATGCATATATAAATACACTGTAATACAGCTGATATTAGACTTATGTATTTATAAAAATGTGATATGGTTGTATCTTAGTAAGTAATGAGTGCAGTTTGACCAAATATTAGTGAATCATCTTGAATGTAATTTAACAACATTCAACAAACAGAAAAATGAATGCAGGCTGAATTACATTTTGGACACAATATAGTTTATTTGTTTAGTTTTGCCTCAGAAAATCATCAAAATAAAGCCAGGACAGAGCTGGGTTTTAAGAAACACTGCAATGATTCATAAATAAATTAATCTGTTTCTGAATAAATTTGAGTCAGTGATTTATTCAAGACACTCACTTGCTTTGTTTCTAAATGAATCAGCTGTTTTGAATGAATCACTTGAATGAACGATTCAGTTAAGATTTGTTGGCTTGGTGATTTTATTGTCATGTTTATATTGTACAAGCCATGTTTTGATGTACAAGCATAAAAATACACTCATTAAAAGAGGAATTATCATTACCAAAACAAAAAAAGAAAGACATATATATTCCATTTATTTATTTATATTTTTATTTAAATTTTTTTTAATTGCAGACTCATTTTTTCAGTATTCTTTCCTTCGAATGTTTAGTCGGGCCCTTAATCAGGAAATCACTGAACCACAGAAATTCTTGACAAAACATTAATCAGCTGAAAAGGTCACGCTATTATGAAGTATTAGTATTATGAAAAAATATCCCACCTTCCTAACTCATAGTGCCTTTTCATATTGAACCAGACCAGCTATACAATATGTACAAAATCTGTTATATAAAAGTAAACCATATTTATTTATGGCATTATAAAATCTTGATCTCTGCTCTGACAATATTTAGTGTTTAAACAAAGTGACTTTATTGCCATTTCTAACAGTCTACTCTAAAACAATACTTTGCCCACAAAACAGTATGATTTTTATTATTATTATTATTATTATTAATGCTAATGCTATTTAGACACTGACTGTCTTTTCTGATAATCGACACATAAAATGGCACATCTGTGATTTTTGTTTTGAGTTTGTGATCACTGAAATGCATTTTAATCATAATGACTCACAGCATGTCATCTTTCAGGTGTACAGACATTTATTTGCCATCCTTGGCTGCTTATGATTACTGATTTGCATGTTGATCGAACATGCAAGAAAATAAGGCAAATTGTGAAATCTCTCTGGGAGCTGCTTATCTTACCCAGTTGCAATCAACATATCTGTTCCAAATTCAGTTTCTGAAATACATTTTAAGAAGAAGGAAAACAGAACAACATCAAACAGAAAAATAATTCACATTTTTCACCTGTATGAAAAAGCTGGTTTTGCTGCCATGTCCTTGTGTATATTATGTTTGGCAGGCTTATCAGAACAGACATGCAGATGGTTGAAATCACATGTTGAAATCAATTAAACCAGCATGAAGGGTGAAAGATGTAGACGTATGTATGTAGATGTGCTCATGTTTGCAAGAGTTTCAGCTGAAATAAGCACTAGAGGCAGTGAAATGCCAACAACTTTTATTCCTTAAAGAGATAGTTCACCCCAAAATTTAAATGTACTCACTATTTTTTCACTCTCAAATGTTTCCAAACCTTTTTTTCTTTTTTGTTAAACACAAAAGAAGCTATTTTGAAGAAAACTGAAACCTGTAGCCATTCACTTTCATAGTAAGAAAAACAAATACTGTGGTTTTTTAGCTTTCATAAAAATATAAGAAATAAACTCATAAAGGTTTAAAAGTAAAGGGTTAATAAATGATGACAGAATATCATTTCTTTGGGTGGAATATCCCTTTAACACCCAAAATATGATTGCAATGCAAATTATCCTCAGGGCTCAGTTGTTATCTCCTCCAAACACTTTTACTTTAGAGCATGACTTTGTAAATTAATTCATTTTAGCATTTATATTCTATAACAACATCTATAGATTTTCTGACCAATTAAACTTGCTTGTTAGCTAATAAGCTAAGCTCCATGTTGTTTTAAAGGGGTTAAGTTATTCAGAGTGCTTCAGTGGGATTGTAGTTCTTTTCCTCATTAAAGCCACTAAGTATACAGCAATTTGTCAGATTTTCATATATATTTTGTTTCACATCAATTGTTTGAAATGTTATGATTTCCCTCATCTGGTTCATGGCTTATAACACTGGTAATATGGCTTACGAATGAGCAACTGAAAATGAGAGAGAACAAAACACTGCAATATTTGGTTCTCGTGTAATTTAAATTGATATTAGCTGACTATATGTTATGGAGTGACTTGTTTTATGGACTAAAATGAGATGTGGTGAGGCTTTAAATTAAATAGTATAACTGATTAATAATACTGTAACTTGACACAATTTTGAAACTGATGCAAAATATGCAAGATGCGACCTAATAAACTTTTTTTTGCATTTTTAAAAATTACTTTTTAATATGGAGTTTTTGAAAGAAAAGAAAAACACCTTAAAAAGTCATCTTATTATATATAATTATTTATTTTTATCATTTGTTTTCTTAAATGGATCAGATAACATCAGTTGCTGAATCATTACTATAAATTTCACAATTTTTCATAATTTGATCACCAGCATATACCTCTGTAGTTTACATCTCGACTTTGAAGTTTAACTTCTCTTTATAATAATTTAGCATTCATTCATCTATTTGCCCACAATCAGCAAAATTTGCGCCGAGCCATCGCTCATTTTAAATGCCCGGGGGTGAGTAAACGATGACAGAGTGTATGTTCTGAGAGCTGTCCCTTTAATCTGTAAGCACTGAATACATCATGGTCCGTCAGCAGAATATGCATATGGATTTTTTTCTGGAAGACAAACAGGCTGAAGGAAATCACTGCTTCCCTGGCTGGAAGCCCTGATGAGCATGAGTGTGTCTTTCTCTCCTAGATTAGCACAGTTCACTTCATGTTAACAAATCTGCTAGCTCTACACGGGTAAAGTCTGGGAGACACAAATAATTGGCTTTGATCACCATTGTCTTCGCTGAGCCAAATGGCTTATTTGTTCCCTGTTGTTTCAGGTCACTGCAGCCCATAGAACCAATCAAGTGAACACAAATGATTGTGTAATCCAATTGTAAATACATTTAATCAATTAAATCCTACATATTGGCACCACCTCTGTTTGTCCAGATAAGGTTGGATTGTGCCCTGTATTGTCGAATTGATGGACCCAAACATAGATAATGAGATATAAAATAGTGATTAATTGTTCAGCTTTTTCCCCTTTTTGTGCAGGATTTAAAACGGCCACCAACAGATGTAGAATATTGCTCAAAAATGTCTTTTGTCATATTCACTTGCATTTCTGTGGTACTGTGTCATTTATTCTTGGATAGAAAAACAGCAGGATCGTTTAATATAATTAACCACGCATATGAGCAAAATTAATGGAAGTTAATACAGGTGGGGTTTTTTTGTTTGTTTTTTGTTTTTTAAATGAGCCGTAATGGGGCACTGTTCAGATGTTCTTCATGTTCTGCCTTTTATCTCTTCTGAGCCGCTGACACAATCAGCACAGCAGATCCACACAGTTTATCAGGGTCAACTTTACCTCAGTGATTATGTGTAGAACACATATTCATTCTTTTATATTTCGTATGTTATTTTTGCCAATAGGAATTTTGTTACTTTTCACCTTCAATATATATATTACACACACTAGTGTTTTGGTTTAGATACTTTAGATAGACTTACTGTAGTAAATTGGCAAGATAACATTTCAATTAGTTTTTATTTACTTGTTTTATTAACAATGTGTCAGTGTTCGTCCACGTCATCCTTTGTTTATGTCATGTGCTTTCTTTGTCCTTCTCCCGCCACTGTCATTGTTAATCTGTTCCACCTGCGTTCATCCCTTCTGTGTCATCTGTGTAATCACTCTGCCCTCTATATATACCCTTTCGTCTGTGTCCTTCGTTGTCTGGTATCTTGAATCGTGTGGGTCTCGTCCTGTGTCGTCCTGTCTTCACGTATCCCCTATCTGTTACCCGTAAGTTTGAATAAACCCGTTTTTGTATTTATATCCCGTCTCCGTCTCGTCATGGTATCCTCCGCCCTCCGGGCGTTACACAATGAATATAGGTCAAATTGATTTTACATATTTTAATATTTTTGGTTGAAAAGCTTTATTTAAGTAGCGTTTAATCAAATTTTGCACAATTTGCTATATTAATGGGATAGTTCACTACAAAATATAAAAAACAGTATTTATTTATAAAGAACCTTTAAAAAGAGTAAAAAAAGCAAACAAGACTATGAGATTAATCAGTAAAAGAACTAATAGAACCACTAATCAGGAGGATTAAAAGGAATACAACTTAAACACAGAAATAGAGAGGAGATTTATTGAGTCTTTATTTACCAATCATACATTTTTTTTAAAATCAATTCTGTATTTATTGGAAATAATTTTACAAATGTACTCCCTGTTTACACATTTATAAATGTGTAAACAGTGTAAACCATAAATGGCTACAACTTTTCAACATTTTTTTAAATATCATCTTTTATGTTCACTAGTAAAGAAATTCTCAAACAGGTTTGGAACAAACAGAGGGTGAGTAAACTTATATATATATACAGTATATTATATAACTTATTATATTATAAACTTATAAAAAATACATTTTAAACTTATGTGTCACACATTTATCCTACTCTAACTTATGTTAGAGAAAAAGTCTGAAATCTTTAGCTCAGGACGTTAGCTCTTCAACTCCAGCAAAGCAAAATGCCAAAATGTTTTAAAATTAAAAGTAAAGTAAAATTTATTAGCTCTGTGGTCCTTTCTAGCTCCACCTGTTGTTCTGCAGCACATACTTTATATAGTAAAGTGACTTGCATCTTCAGTGAAGTGAGTGATGTTGTTCAGAGTGCCAGTTTAATTAGAGAGAAAGTACAAGGTATGAATACCTTAATATGAAACTCCAACTGCTACACTGAACTTCCGATTAAATAATTTTTTTTATAATTGACTGTTTTAAGTAGACTAATTATCAGCAATTATGGTTCATTTTTGCCTGATGAAGGTCTGAAGCAGAGCGTGTACGCGTTCAGCACTTTAAATGTGTGGCAGAACGACTACAATAGAGGATTAGTAATAGCAAAATGATTGCGTTAACTCTTTATTTTAGAATAGACGTGATTGAAGTACAACGTGCACCTTTTGTGCATGCATTTTTTATGTCTTTGAAAGCACAAGCACTTCAGTTGAGATTTGACGGGTACATTCATATGTGTTTAGGGCTAAATGGTACTATGCTCTGTTTTTTTTTCAAAGGGAATGTGACAGTTGTCAGCATTTTTAAACATCATAAATGGTCAGAATTGCCAGTCCATGAAAGAGGCCCATTTTTTCCAAATGACTGGCATTCGCTTTTGCTTTTTCCCCTGTAAACACAGTGAGGTTTTTCACTGACAAAGAGTTTGCAATTTATTCATTCTTAAATTTTTAGTAGATTTTTTTTTTTTTTCCAGAAGACAAAATTATATATAAACTGAAATACAACAATACACTTGGCTCAATTGTTTAATTAAGCAGTTTGTTTTAAATTTAGGCTGCATATGAGTTAGTATTGGGAAAGAGTTCTACTGCAAGACTAGTGTTTATTTTAGAAAGCTATTTTTGAAAATGCATGTCACAAACTGCTTTTGGCCCAATTCCATTTCTAGCCCTAAGCCTTCCACTTCCGAAAAGAGAACCAAAACACCCCTGCCCCTTCATGTAAACAAGCAAAACTGAGGGGAAGTGCTTTATATAGCCTCATATAGTCTTTCAAATGAAGATATGAGATATTTCCATGAGAAATTAGGTATTTCCATGAATACACCAGCTACAGCAGCAACATGGCTGCCAAAGCGAGCAAGGAGACCAACGCATGTAAATTAATTGGCATTAATAAGGGTTTTTACTACAAAGAAGCATCTATTTTATTATATTGATTATGCATTAATGTTTTACGGTCATGCTCTTCAAAGAAAAGTAAAAAAAGTAGAAATAGATAAATGTTGCTAAAGGTTGTCCTTTATTATAACCGCTGCAAAACATTTCACAACATATTTTCAATTCTAACAATGTTACCTGATGACTTAACAAAATGAGCCAGCATGTCTGATGTCAGAAAGGTCTGATGGTAGTCAATTGGCTATTTACAGCAAATCTGGTAGAACGTTAATGTTGTTTTCTTGTGTTGGTTTCATCCATGAATATGAGGACTGTGTAAACATAATACAGTTTTGTGCTTCTTGCGAAATGGTCCACCAGTTATAAAAGGGATGCCTGAGGAAACCTGCTGGCTCATTCATTTTCGAGCTGAAAATGAACAAGGTTCAAATACAGCCCAAAGCATCTTTGCAAGTGAGTAATCTGTTAAATGTTACTGTACTTCACACTAGATTTGATCTGGGGTAGTCTTCTTGAAGGTGGAAGTATGAGATGGCAATAACAAATAAAGATAGGTGTGTAGTAGTGGTGTCCCATTTCTTAGATTAATATTTTCATCTCTATCCCTTCACACTTTGTTTCTAAGGCCAAGGGAAGGCATCAGCGTAGGGGTAATAAATTGGGATTGGGCCTTAGTCAGTCTAAAGGAGGTCAAACCCAAGGAAAAAGAATATACGTTTTACATTACACCCCCTCCAGAAAAAGGCACATTGTCATGCCATTAAAAAAAGACATTGTACGCATGGCAGGCAGGGAGACTGTGGACCAAAGTGGAGCCAGAGAGAAGGGAAAAAATCAGCAGAACAAGAGAGATGAAGCAACAAGATTTAGTCAAAGAGTGGACCATGGAAGAAGCAGGATATTAAATGATAAAATGCTGGAGGGACGAGGGAGCCCGGTAGAGTCCAAAAAGTTATGAACCCTGTTGGAGAAGAAGCAAAAGGCGGAGTTGAGGGCTTGGAGGCCTGAGGTGGAGCTATGGGATCCACTTTGGAACTGTGAATTTTGGAGATTTAGAGTGGATTTATGTTGCATAATGAGGGGACATGTGGGAAGCTGAAAGGAGTTAGTGGATGAGGGGCAAACAGACTGACTGCCTTAGGAAGAGGACAAGTGAGTGGGAGATGAAGGAGGCCAGGGCATATAGTGAAGTAACATTAACAGTTCACTGAGACCTACTTCACATACTGTGAAAAACTCCTTCAAGGACTCTTCATGAGCAGGTGAGTCTGGTGTTGCAGATAACGCAGAGCCATTGAAATGTGTAGTCCCTCTGAATAAATTCAAGATAGTTTAAACAACATTGGAAGCAGAATAGCAATCTGCACTAAGACCCTAAAATAATGCAAGGTAATGAACGGAGGAAACCGAGGTCTTGTAAACACACTGATCTAAAAGCACTGTACTTTTGTAACAAACAAATGGCAGAAAACAACCAAAACAGAACATTCATAGGACAATATATTATTTACAATACTATGTAAGTTATGGTAGTCATTTCTAAGTTAATCTTCGAATCGACTGTGCAAATGATTCAGCGATTAATTCGTTCAGTTGTTTTAAGTGAACCAGTGTGTTTAAATTGACTGAGCAAATGATTGATTATTTTATTTGGTTTATTCTTGAATGAATAATATTTTAACAAATGAGTAGACTTTCCGCCACTTACTGTCATATCTATATAAGCTAACAAAACTGTTATTTTCAGAATGGAGCGAATGGAGAGACCATTAACTGACTCTCCTTCACACTCAACTGAAATATTTTCAACACGGCCAGAACTGATTTGACTACTTGATACTAGAAACTCAAATTTACAAAAAGAAAAATGAGATGATCCTTTAAATGTGGAAAAAGACAGTGGTTTTATGGTTACTGCTTTGCATCAATATATTTTCAGGTTTAAGTAACATTTTCTAAGTTTCCACTAGGACTTGCTACAGCTTGAACACTACAGCTTCCACTAGGACACTACAGCTTGCCAAAGCAAAAAGTCCAATAAATTTCACTCTAGAATTTGATTGAACATTTATCAGTCGCGATTACTTTAAAAGGGGGGTGTGGCTCCGCCTTTTTTGACTGCAATCTCCAGGTTCATTTTGTCTTTTCAGTCTGTCAAGGTCATTGGAGAGCTATTGCATAATAGTTCAAGTTCACAGCAGCTTAGGTTCACTAAAGTATATAATCATCTATTTTCTCAAACATATTTTACATTTAAAGGGATAATTCAGCCAAAAAATAAAAATGACCTAATTTACTCACTTGATGAGGTTTACTCTTAAAATCATTTACTCACTTGTTCAAAACCTATTTGAGTTTCTTTCCTCTGTTGAACACAAAAGCAGATATTTTGAAAATGCTGGTAGCTGGTACCCATTGACTTTCATAGTATTTTTTTCTATCATTGAATTTGATGGGTACCATTTACCAGCATTCTCCAAAATATCTTCCATCATGTTCAGCAGAGGAAAGAAACTCATAAAGGTTTAACACCACATAAAGGAGAGTAAATGGTGAGGTAATTTTCATTTTCGTGTGAACTATCCTTTTAAGCAAAAAAACAAAAACAAAAACAAGACAAAGCTTCACCATGAGTGTACTTGCAGCTTCACAGTTAAAGTAATCGATTTCTACTGAAGACATTTGATATTTTTGTATCAAGAACAGACATAAAACTGTACGTAAGAGCAAGTGGAGATATTTAGGAGCTCATATCCCTCAGGGCAGCCCCGGGCCTGCTTAATGCTCATCTGTTCCACTGCACTGAGGATGCAGCTCTCCTTTGCCCTTATCAAGAGCCCGCAGATGTTCTAAGCCTGTCCAAATCCTCCTTCTTCCACCCTGATTCTGCCTGAAATAGCCATCCAGATTCTGCTGTAAAGCCCCAAGGAACCACAAATTGACTCTGTGTTATTTATACCACAGGTGAGGTGTCACACTCAAAACAATGGAGGAGGAAATGAATTGTTCTGATGTTGGTTGCCTGTAAAAATCTTGCAGAGAACGCAGACAATGGCTGAGAAATAACAGTACAGCAGGACCAAACATGTAGGTGTGTAGGTGTTTATTTTTAGAAGCGAAGCAAACAAAGATTCCTCATCCTCCAAAATTATGACTCATTTAAAACCAGAAATTGCAAATTCCACTGCTTGGATAGCTCGCAATTTCTTCACTCACTGAAATCAGTTGAATATTTTGCAGAAAAAAAGCAAGTCATTATTTTAAAGACACTGAAACTGCGCCTGCTTGAGTCACACTGACTTCTCTATATTTGTCCTGTAAAGTGCCATTGCTTTTGTGATATCAAGTCAGGCTGTTTCAGGTCTTTAGAGTGTACAAGATTTCAGCACCATGGACAGTGGAACGAGAAAAGAGGATAGAGGAATAGAGAATATGGATAGAGAAATGGCTGTTTCAGTTCTTCAAAGCACATCCTAAATAAATCAACGCTGAATCTTTGACACGTTTACATTTGATATAAGCAGGTCTTTCCATTTCACAAATTAAATAAAGTGTGTCCTAAAAAAATAAACAAACATTTTCATTTTGCACCACCCCTTTTGGAAGGACTACTCCATTTGAGAAGCTTTTTAATGAATCAGTTAAATGAATGTCAAAAACGTAAAACGTGTTAAACTGGGAAAATAAGGAACATAAATATAATAGTTGTAATACTGTCAGTGTTCTGTTGTGTCCATGTGCTTTTGTTATCATCATGTGATTCCTTTGTTCTGTTTTTCCGCCATTTTCTGTGTTAATTTGTTCCACCTGTGTTCACCCCTGTATATCATTTGTCTCATTTATCCCCATGTATTTATACCCCCTAGTTTGTGTCCTTCGTTGTTCCGGTATTGCATTGTCTCAGCGTCGATGTCCTGTCTCTTCCAGTGCCTGTATTTCGTAAGTGTTTGTAAATAAATCCGTGTTGTTGTTAAATCCAGTGTTCCTGTGCCTTCATGTTTCCCATCGTGCGTGACAAATACTGTACATTGCAACTAATGCGATGCTGCTGGGGGTGTGCATATTAATGATCCTGTGAGTAATGCCTAAATCTGTGATTTGATCTGATTGGGCTGCTTTCAGCTGGATTTTACACTCATGGGATTTACATGAGAACAAAAAAAAACATGCTGTTCAGGGGCCCGGTATGCCATTACCATGTACCGAACTTGTATTATTCAGCTATGCCTAGGTCGAAGACAAAATTTAAAGTTGTTTTGAACTTTTTAATTCTTTTCCAAATATTTCACAAGAGCTGTTTAACAGAGATGAGTTTCTCAACACATTTTTAAACAATATAGTTTTAATAGCTAATTTCTCTTGTCTTTGACATGATGACAGCACATTATGTTACTAGTTCAAGCTCAAGTCAAGTTATAGTTGAGCTTTATTGTCATTTCGCTACATGTGTGGGCATAAAGTGGAATGAAATGTCATGTCTAGCAGGACCACAGTGCTACATAAATGAACATTCATTCATTTTCATTTCGGCTTAGTCCCTTTATTAATCTGGGGTCGCCACAGCGGAATGAACTGCCAACTTATCCAGCATATGTTTTACGCAGCGGATGCCCTTCCAGCTGCAACCCATCTCTGGGAAACATCCATACACACTCATACACTACGGACAATTTAGTCTACCAAATTCACCTATACCGCATGTCTTTGGACTTGTGGGGGAAACCGGAGCACCCGGAGGAAACCCACGCCAACACAGGGAGAACATGCAAACTCCACACAGAAACGCCAACTGACCCAGTCGAGGCTCGAACCAGCGACCTTCTTGCTGCGAGGCGAACGTGCTACCCACTGCGCCACTGTGTGGCTAAATGAACATAATAATAATAATAATAATAAAAATAATAATAATAATAAAAATAATAATAAATATGAACACAATACTGGACGTAAGAGCTATCTTAAACATATACATAACTAACACACCAGAGCAGTAATCTAATTATAGGCTACTAACTATTCATATACTATACATACTTAAACTGTAAACATAACTTAAGACAGACTATACAGGTACTATTATACTAAGAAAATTGTGCAAGATATTGTACAAAGGAGGTATTTAGGGTTGATCAAAATGAGTACAACATGATTTGTGGTACATTCACAAGTAAACATTGTTTTTCTTATTGATCCCTTGTAAGGTGGACTTTAAGCAAAGTGTCTGGTGTATATGGAGAGAGAGTGTTTCGACAGGTGGTTTGTCAAGCCCACTCACCTGTGTGAAGCACACTCAGAAATGCGTAATGTTTTTAGAGTTATTTAGCAAGATACTATTATTCAACATAACGTGCATTTTAAATGCTAATTTATACTAAAACTAATTTAATTAGGTTGACTATATGCAAGTTAGGTTAACTGAGCAAGTCATTAGACAACAGTGGTTTGTTTTGTAACCATTTAAAATGGGGAGGCTAATAATGTTGACCTTAGCAGTTTTTACACACACACACTATATATATATATATATACCTTAAGTTAATTAATTAAATCTATTTATAT
>CAIGQW010034901.1:641919-665569 GCA_903798125.1 Danio choprae
TCTCTCTCTCTCTCTCTCTCTCTCTCTCTCTCTCTCTCTCTCTCTCTGTGTGAGAGAGAGAGAGGAAGAGAGAGACTCAAACTGCCAATAACCATTACATTTTATGAATCAGCTAAACGTTTCTGAATTTCAGCGGATAATCTTCTTTAATGTTCTACTTCAGCTCTTAATGGCCGTGAAAGAGTGAGGTAAGTTATTAAAGAAATATAATACAAATCTAGAAATCTGAAAGCTGTGCTGCAAAGGTACAACGACCAAAATTAATAACGTGACGGAAACTACTGGACCGTTAAGTCAAAATGTAATTTTTTGAATTGAACAAAAACAATATCTGAACATGACGACTCGAGAAAACAAACATTACCGTTTTGCGTTTTCAACATATCCACAAATTCATTCACAGTTAAGACTATACTGATTATTTCTTGTTACTTTACTGCCCTATTTTCACAATTTCATTGTCTATTTAAATCAATAGATAAACTAACCATCCATTGTTGGTGTTCTTCAGATCGTGAAGTCTTGAGCCCGTGGTGTGGAATAATAAATACCACAGTGCCCTCTTCTGGATCGCTACCGTTATTGCCTGTGGATTTTGGACATTTGCCGTGACGCTGTAATGATGCCTAATTATAACTGGCTGCCATAAAGCTGATGAGGTCTGTACTTCTCAGCCCCTACAATCACAACCCTTTATGTAACACTCAATTAATCTCTGGAAACAGGCAGCAGTACTGCGAGTTTTTGCTCTCCTGCAGGTCACTTTTGAAAATTAGCCTTGGTAATAACAGCAGGTGACACACTGCTGGCTGCAACTTGTAAATTATACCTCACTGACTCATGCTGTATGTAGACTGTATAGGCCTATATACAGTAAAATGCAAATAGAAGCTTAATATTTAACCCTGACCATAAAGAGCTGTAGGTTTGACATCGGTTGTTGATTTAATATTGTCAGTTTACAAGTGCTTTTTTACTGATAGTTACATTATGCGTGTAAATGAGGCATTAATGAGGGCTTTTCTGGCATGTCTGAGGAAGAGGGAGATATGTAAATATTTACCACTGAGTGACATTTACAAAAGGGTAACAATTTATTAATTAAGATGATTTTCCATCTCCCACTCCACCCCTGAAGTGCTAATACAGAGAATTAGTCTAAAATGCCAAAGTGTGAATGTGATATCTGCATATATTTCCTCCCAAAAGGAAGAGTAATGTTCCCAACGTTTTCACATATTGGGTTCCGTTGGCTTTAATTTCGTTTGAATTATTCCAAATGAATTAAAGAAAAGGTAAACAATTAAATTCAGGAATAAAATACAATTTTAATTATAAAATGATAAATAAAAAATTATAATTAAAAAAAATCTGAAATATAGACCTAATATGCAGCTAAGCATATAAGATTGTTGATTTTGTAAGCATTTTCATTCATCAACATAAATCAATATTGTATTTTTCATCAAAGAATTATATACCTCTGCATTTGGTAGTTGTGAACGTTTTTGATCAATCCGACATTATTATAAGTTACTGAAGCAGTGATTCATTCACATTTTCTTATGTTGTAGAAAAGAGCTTAATGACAATGGATAGAGGCTTTCATAAAAATATTATGAATTAGTTATTATGAATTGCAATTGTGGGCGGCACGGTGGCTCAGTAGTTAGCACTGTCACCTCAAAGCAAGAAGATCGCTGGTTCGAGCCCTGGCTGGGTCAGTTGGCTTTTCTGTGTGGAGTTTGCATGTTCACCTTGTGTTAGTATGGGATTCCTCCGGGTACTCCGGTTTCCCCCACAGTCAAAAGACATGCGCTATAGGTGAATTGAATAAGCTAAATTGGCCGTATGTGAATGAGTGTGTACGGATGTGGCAACCCCTGATAAATAAAGGGACTAAGCCGAAGGAAAATGAATGAATGAATTGCAATTGTGATAGTTATGACCTTGTTTCTTTTGTAACAAAAATGACATTTATATTGTAATTACTTTTTATCTAATAATTTCAACTTTTTGCAATACAGTATTTACCTGGAATTACCATGATGTATTTATTTATTGATTTTTATTCACTTTTTTTGCCTTGGAACAGGCCCACTCTTTCGTGGAGACTGATCTAATGCTATTCTAATAATATAATAACAAATCTTTTATATATACATATACATGCAAATATATTCATTCATTCATTCATTTTGGCTTAGTCCCTTTATCAATCTGGGGTCGCCACAGCGGAATGAACCGCCAACTTATCCAGCATATGTTTTACGCAGCGGATGCTCTTCCAGCTGCAACCCATCACTGGGAAACATCCACACACTCTCATTCACACACATACACTACGGACAATTTAGCTTACCCAATTCACCTATAGCACATGTCTTTGGACTTGTGGGGGAAACCGGAGCACCCGGAGGAAACCCACGCAAACACGGGGAGAACATGCAAACTCCACACAGAAACGCCAACTGACCCAGCCGAGGCTCGAACCAGCGACCTTCTTGCTGTGAGGCGAATGTGCTACCCACTGCGTCACCATGAGGCCCTACATGCAAATATATATATATTTTTATTATATTGTATTTCTTTCTTTATAATTTATTGCTGGATGAAGACCATTTACAGTAGTTGGAGGTAGAAACAAAAAAATCAACTGCTGTTCCTCAGAGCAAACATACTTCTGGTCTGACTCAAGCCCAGAGGCATCAGCAAAGCAGTTGTTACTAATGATTGTCATTAAAGCTCCAAACAAAGGTCTAATTTGAACCTAAAGATCTAAAGAGGAGCAACAACGCCTCCGTCCTCCTTTCTCATGTCTTTAGTGTGTTAGCAGCTGTTTTACACCACATTCTATACTGACCAGAGGATATTTCGCTTCCCTTCAAGCATTCATGGCAGAAATGGCAACAGCACTCAAGAGGAACGAGTGACCTTTTAGAAAATACACTGCAAAGTTTTGATACTTTCTTACAAATCCCTTGGATGATGTTAAAGGTGGGAAAATGCACATGCGACTTTAACAAGAGATATCTTTAACTGCAGTGTAGCTTCTTTCAGATCCACTGGGGGGACAAAAGATACAAAATGTCTTGTTAATGAAGCGCAAAGATATGTTCCGTATATCCTTTCATTTGGGAACAAAGGGGATTATGGGTACACTCTCAGAAAAGAAAAGCTGTCACTGGGGTGGTACCTTCTCAAAATGTATACATTTGTAGCTAAATGGTCCATATTGGTACCCCAGAGGTATATGTTAGTACACTTTTGTACTTTTTTAGGTACTAATATGTATCTTTAAGTTCCAATATGGACACTTATAGCTTTATTTCTGAGAGGGTAACCTATGTCCTTTAAATTACCATGAATCGAAACCATTTATTCATTCATTTATTCATTCATTCACTTATTCATTCATTCACTTATTCATTGGCATGTTTCTGGGATGTGACCTGTCACTCAAATGAGAAACCAACAGCAAACAACAATTCCATGTTTTCTCATTAAAAAACAAAAAACAATGTCACAATATAAGGCAGAAAAGATTATTGCAACTTCCAATATTGTCTTTCCTGTATGCATCTGTACAGTCTGCCAAATAAATAAATAAATAAATAAATAAAATAAAGTGAGACCAGTTTGTGAAGAACCTGTTGCTCATTCAAGAATAAGATATGGCCATCTGCGTTTTGAAGATCACACAGTCAATGTAACACATTTACTTTAAATAAAGTCTGAAATAAATTGCATAGAGACTGTAAAATCAAACTTCTAACATTATGTTTTAAACTGTTTTTTTATTCATGACTCAGTGAGTCTGTCTGTATAGCTTATTCAGATTTGTCTGGGTGGTATTTTCTCCTGCCATATACTAGGCATGTACAATTTGCCATTGTAATTCTGAACATTTCTCAGTCTGTAGCCTCACTAACTGACAGACTGTCACCACAGGAGAACAGAGGGAACTTGAGAATGGACAACCAACAGCGGTGAGCTTAATATGAGGCTGACATATTCAGATCATCCCATAATCGCATAACTTTTAAACACATTCTGTATTCTTCCCACTTTTAACTTAAGAAATTACTTTGCTGCTTGTTTAAACTACTTATTTAAAATGAGTTGAAACAACACAATTCTTAAGGTTTTTTTGGGGACAACTTAATTGTTTTATGATCAATCCACTTACATTTGTAAAAACAATTGAGTTAACTTAAAAGCTTTGTGCTGGGACAACATGAAGGAATTGTGTGGAATCCAGCAATTGTTTTACAGTATAGCTAAATCTGTTGTAACTTGGAAGTGTTAATTGACTTAAATTTGATAATTATGCTTGCACAATTCATTTATTTTATCATTTTAAGACAAGTTCATCGCTTTAAAAGCAACAGGTTTACTTGCTTTTTAAGTTAAGTCAACTAATCTCTTTTTTACAGTGTATGCTTATTCTAATATCAGTTTAAACACTGGCACTTTTTCTTTATTTCTCTTCTCTCTCTTTGTTTCCAAGTACTGTTTTGCCCCACTTTGTGCAGACTTTTGGTCCCTTTGGACAAAGTTTGTTGTATTCTTGATCACAGAGATTAGAGGTTTGATTGATTCTGTCTAGCTCCACCAATAAAGTGGACATATTTTCCCAGGGCTACATTCAGACAAAAAATTAAATTGAAAACCGAGTCAGGGAGAGAAAATACCAAGACTCTAACTCAGTCAAGCCATCAGGAGTTTTTATGGTGTCTGAACAGATGATTGATTACAGGTTTGGAGGTTTGTGGGAAACAGTCATTCTGTTTCACACGTGAAAACACAGACTGTGGCCTTTCATACTGTAATTATAAAACATGTGTCCCAACAAACTTCTGAAGACTCTCTCCTGTCCTCTCTCTCCGGTGCTTTTTCTTCACTTGATGAAGAACCCATTGTCCAATGTTTTACAATCTGTGGAAATGAGCTGAATATTTTCCTTATTAGCATATGTTTCTCAAAGACACACAAATCAAATCTGCTGTCCATCATTTAGCATCAAAATATTTTAAGAAAGACCAGATCATAATTTTGAATTTAAAACATTAAGTATTCAGTATACTAAGAAAAAAATCATCAATGTGATAATAAATAGCAGAAGACTATATTAAATCACTAATATGTATTAATATTGCAGTATAATTGTTGAGCTGCCATAATAATATTTCTTTTAGCTGTGGAGGATAATATGTGCTTAAAGCAAAAGTCTGCTAACGTTATTTGAAATGGGATAAATAATTGTACTGAAATATATTCAACTTAAGTCTAGACACTTTAATGAGATAATGTTATTTCATATTTTATATATTCAATAGTTGAAATCAGTCATATGATTTTTTTTTTTATTCATAGCAAGCATTACAATAGCCTCCAGCCTCATAGCTAAGATAAGATTAAGGTTTTGTTTTTTATGGCTCCCGGTGACAGTGTGAGTATATGTGAAGTTTATATTAACTCTTAAATGCTTTCTGTATCCTGGGGGTTACCGATATTCCAGAGGCTGAATGGAGGAACAATGAATAAGTGCATGTAATTTCTAAATGTTATTAAAAGGAGACCTTAAGGCAAGCCAAGTGACTTTTAAAAGAATTCAAAGTAAGTTACATCACTTTAAAGGGTCAGCTGTCATTAATTCATGCATCCATTGAGAATCGGACCCACAGCTTTAAAGGTATAGTAGTAAATACACACACACACGCACGCACACACACACACACACACACACACACACACACACACACACACACACGATTTTGTGGTTAATTTACTCTCAGGCTATCCATCCAGGTCACCTTTTTCTTTAGAAAAAAAAATCCTTTTCAGTTAAAACTGGTCCTTGGTGATTCATAAAATGGTAGTCATGCTTTAGTGAATGTGCTCAGGACTGTTTACAAAGGCTGTGGATTAAAGGCAATAATGTTGTAAATAATGTTTAGTTTCTTGCACAGACCTATCATTTAGCTTCACAGAACCTCACATATTGTGAGGATGCATTGGTAATGATTTTCTTTGCCCGTATATTTTAATCTCTGTTTAATCTACTGTTTAATCTCTTTTTAATCTTTTTTTAATAAAGTGCCTCTAGCCTTTGCCTAGGGTTTTATGAATCACCAAGGACCAATGCTTCAGCAAAAAACTTCTTGGATGTTCTACTGCAAAGGGCAAATAAATTTACAGCAAATTAAGAATTTAAAAACACAATTTGCACAACTAAAGAAAGTAGTTATATGTGTATTGCAAAACATCAGTAGATGAATTTTACATGTTATGTTTCTGCATCAATTTTAAAAACAAACGATTAAGAAATAAGGTATCATAACTATAAACATCAGAAGAATATTATAAAATAATAAGAATTTGACTGAGAACATGCAGAATAAATCACTCTATAATTGTTTGTAACTTAAGAAATGCAGACAGTTGTAATTGTGTCCAGACGCGCTTGTTACATTAACAGGATCACTAAAGAAAACAATCGAATCCTTTGAGATCTTCACCTGCAAACGTGGGAATCCAACTCTCCGTCCAATAGCATGAGACAGTGGGCGTGTCCTTCTGCTGCCATCCACGCACAAGTTAAAGCTGAGCTCTCTCTGAGTCTGTGGGAATGACGCGCGAGCATCCTGGCGCGCGTGTGGGATTTCTCAACTTTCTGTCTCTTTTCCCCTCGTGGACATAAAGCGGAACCCCCCATCGAGCCCCCATTTGGATATTTCAGTTACATAAGTTCCTCCTGCGGATGTTTACGTTCGCCTTCAGCATGGAACTTCACAGATTTCTTCTCCTTCTGCTATCACTGACAGGGAGTTCCGCGCGCGCAGTTGAAACGCACGGACTGTCGTACGCGTCCAAGCCTGAACTCTCCGAGGACGCGATACTGGTGGCAAACAACGGCATACATGTGCCTTTCGGGAGATCTGTTTACATCGATCCCATCAACGACTTGGTTATTGAACTTCAGCCCGGAGACAGGTGCGCTATAACAGTTCTGGATAATGATCCGCTGTCTCAGAGACCGGGACATGTGTCTCCTAAAAAGTTCCCGTGCGAATTCGGTCCTAACGATGTGAGATACTCTCATTTCGGTTCTAGGAGCCCTGCAGGGGACAGAGTGAAGCTGCAACTCAGGTATGACACTCAGACTGAAACTATCATCATCCCCTTTATGCTGGAAGTGGAGGTTGTTTTCACACAATTGGAGGTTGTTACTAAGAACATGCCTCTGGTTGTTGATAAACTGCATGGAACTAGTAATCCTATTAATAAAAAGATTTTAGATTTCACTTATGATAAAGACTCTGAACAATGTGAGGTAACGTCATTGGCTGCCAGCAGTGTTCTTCCTAAATACGGTAAAGTTGTTGATGAGAGAAAGCTGGAGAAAATGATGAGCTGTGAGTTATTTCTCAAATCAAATATCCGATATGAGCACACGACTAGCCACAAGTCCCCTAATAAGGATTACATCCCCATGGTTGTGGAGCTACGGAACAAAGAAAATAATTTACTGAAACAGGAGTTTTTCCATGTGATGATCCGAATCAAAGAGGGTGAAGAAAACACTCCCCCTAGACCCAGTTTCGTGGCTATGATGATGATGGAAGTTGATCAGTTTGTAATGACGGCTTTAACTCCTGATATGTTGGCGGCAGAGGATACTGAATCCAATTCTGATGATCTCATTTTCAACATCACTTCTCCTCTGTCCATTGAGGAGGGTTATATCGTGAGTACAGATGACAGGAATTTACCTATTACATCCTTTTATCAAAGGGATCTGAAAGATCTGAAAATAGCATACAAACCCCCCTCTTTGGACTCAGACACTGAGCGTATCTTTCAAATAGAGTTTGAGGTCATCGACACAGATGGTGGCATTTCAGATCCTTTTGCTTTCATGATCGTTGTGAAGCCCATGAATACATTAGCGCCAATAGTCACTAAGAATTTTGGACAGCTTTTATACGAAGGCCAGTCTAGGTCTTTGTTTACTCAAAGCAATTTAGAAATTAGCGACGAAGACAACCTGGACAGTGTAAGAATAACAGTGGTTGATGGGCTGCGTCATGGTGTCCTAACTGTTCTGGGCTCCAACAGAAAGTATTTTACTCCAGCTGACTTGGAGGTTGGCATTGTGGTTTACCAGCATGATGGCAGTGACACATACAGTGATAACATCATATTCAGAATGACAGACGGGAGGAATGAAGTGGAGTTTTTGTTCCCCATCACAATAGTACCCACAGACGACGAACCACCCATCATAAATGCAAACACTGGACTAATATTATTCAAAAATCAGATGGTGCCCATCTCACAGCTCATGCTCAGTGCAGCAGATATTGACTCTGAAGATTCCATTATTAAATTTACAATCGAGCCTCCCTTTTCAGCTATTGGCGAGGTCGTGTTGAGACAATCTGAAGCACCAGAGGATCCGTCATCCTGGAAATTTAATGCAGACGATGGTGTGTATGAGAAAGTAGTGACAGAGTGGCTCCAGAAAGATATTACAGATGAAAAGCTCTTCTATAGGCATACGGGTCCACATATCACAGAGACTGTTATGGATCAGTTTGTGTTTAAAGTACAAGATGATGCCGATCCTCCCAACCAGTCTGGTGAGAATCATTTCATTATTAAGATTCTGCCTATTGATGATATTCCACCTGTGCTGTTCCCAGGCACTTCTTTGCAGATGACAGTACATGAGTACCAGCTGACTCATTTAAGCAAGAATGTTCTTTGTTACACCGACTTGGACTCAGAGGACCGGGACCTGAAATACACAGTAACTCAAGCACCAACTGATATGGATGAAAACAATCCTGTCAAATTTGGCTCTGTTGTTTTAACTGACAGCCCCGATACTGATGTAACTGAATTTACCCAAGCGCAAATTAACCATCATAAGATTTCCTACAGCCCGCCAGACCTTGAACTTGGCATCATACCTCATGTGGTGCAGTTCCATTTCACAGTAGAGGACACTGCTGGAAATGGTGCTGATGGAGTTTTTACAATCTTTCTGCAGCCTGTAAACAACAAACCTCCACAGATAACAAACAGTGGCTTCACAGTTCTTGAGAGAGGGGTGCATGTTATTACGAGCGCCGAACTTGATGCCAATGACCTTGACACTGACATCAAGCTAATTTCATTCATGCTAAGTCAAACTCCACTGCACGGTCATCTTCAACATACGTTTACTGACTTGAAAAAAGGGAGTCATTTCAACTTGATGGATATCTCTGATGGTCAGGTGTCATATGTCCATAATGGGGATGAAACCACAAGTGACTCTTTTAAACTGGATGTTAGTGACGGTGTACATGTTGTAACGATCACTGTGAAGGTAGCCGTAAAGCTAATTGATGATGAAACACCAACACTTAGCCTCACAAAGGGCACCTTTGGCTCTCGATTGGATGTGCTGGAAAATGGGGCTACAGAAATTACTCCCAATGTCATTCAGGGGAAAGATGAGGACACTGATGACCTGCAGTTGACATTCATTGTGGAAGAAGCACCTAAGTTTGGAGAAATTCTGGTGAATGGAGTTTCCTCAAGCAGATTCACCCAAGCTGACATTATCAGTGGTCTTGTTGTGTATGCGCACACCAGAGGTGAGATTGGTCTAACTTCAATTGAAGATTTTTTCAGTCTGACCCTCTCTGACATGTCTGATGAGTGGAATGTAGGGGGCAATCGAGTACATGGAGTCCGTGTTCATGTCACCATTCTACCTGTAGATAACCAGACTCCAGTGGTCACAGTTGGCCCTACTTTTAATGTCTTTGAAGCAGATAAAAACATTATCGGGGGCCATCAGATTAAAGTCGAGGATGCCGACACGCCAAATGAGGACATCCTGTGCACCATTATTGTTCAGCCCACATCAGGATATGTGGAGAACATCTCTCCAGCACCAGGCTCTGAAAAGTCAAGAGCAGGAACAGCAGTGAGTGCTTTTACCATCAGAGATGTGAATGAAGGTCATATTTATTATGTCCAAAGCATACACAAAGGAGTTGAGCCAGTGGAGGACAGGTTCACATTCAGATGTTCCGATGGTGTGAATTTCTCAGAGAGACAGTTCTTTCCCATTGTCATTATCCCCACAAATGATGAAAAACCAGAAATCTTCATGCGAGAGGTTGTTGTAATGGAGGGCATGAATGTTATTATTGACACGCCACTCTTGAATGGAATCGATGCTGATGTTCCCACGCAAGAGTTAATGTTTATTATCACCAAACTTCCAAATCATGGGTTCATTCTCAATCAGCTCGCCAGTGGCTCTGTCCCAGTCACAAACTTCACTCTGGAACAAATCAAAGAAGCCTCTAGCATAATTTATGAACATGATGATTCTGAAACCATCGAAGACAAGTTTGATGTTCTTCTTACAGATGGGAAACATTCAGCTGAAGGCACAGTCATGGTGATGATTATTCCAGTGGATGATGAAACACCAAGGCTCGCCATTAATGACGGGCTTGAAATCGAGATTGGTGAAACAAAAGAAATTAATTCTAAAGTGCTGAAGGCTACTGATTTGGACTCAGACGATGAGTCTCTTACTTTCATTATTCGCTATGGCCCAGCTCAGGGCTTCCTGTATAGAAAATCAGCAGGATCTGTGGAAAAGAGATCTGCTGTATCTACAGAAAACATAACAGTTGGCATGAACTTTACACAAAATGAGGTGAACAGGGGTCTCATTTTGTACACTCACAATGGACAGGAAGGCATGCGTGATCTTGTAAAGTTTGATGTAACTGACGGCATCAATCCCCTAATTGACAGATACTTCTATATCACTGTGGGCAGCATTGACATGGTGTTTCCTGATGTCATCAGTAAGGGGGTGTCTCTTAAAGAAGGTGGCAAAGTGACACTCACTACGAACCTCCTCAGCACTAGTGATCTCAACAGTCCTGATGAGAATTTAGTCTTTACTATCACAAGAGCCCCAGTGAGAGGACATTTGGAAAGCACAGATACACCAGGCATGCCTATAGTGTCCTTTACCCAACTACAACTGGCCGGGAGCAAGATCTACTACATCCATACTGCCGATGATGAAGTCAAGATGGACAGCTTTGAGTTTGAGGTGACCGATGGCTACAATCCTGTGTTTCGCACATTCCGCGTTTCAATCGTTGATGTTGACAATAAAAAGCCAGTATTGACTATTCATGACCTTTTAGTGACCGAGGGACAAACCAAACTCATTACACCCTTTGAGTTGACCGTTGAGGACCAAGACACTGCCGAACACCTTCTGAAGTTTAAAGTCTCCCAATTGCCCATTCACGGCAAATTACTTTTCAACAACAGTCGGCCAGTAACTTGGTTCACAAAACAAGACTTAAATGAAAATATGATCAGTTACAAGCATGATGGTACGGAGTCAAAGAAAGATAGCTTTTTGTTTACAGTCACTGATGGAACCCATTCAGACTTTTTTGTATTCCCTGATACAATTTTTGAGACCCAAAGGCCTCAGACCATGAAGATCAACATTGTGTCTGTGGACAATGGTGTGCCTCAGATTGAGGTTAACAAAGGTGCACCAACTTTAAAAGTCTTGTTCGCTGGACACTTGGGTTATCAGATCACAAGTAAAGTCCTGAAGGCAGTGGACAGAGACAGCAGCCCAGAGGCTTTAATTTTTCACATTACCACACAGCCAGAGCATGGCTATCTGATTAACCTGGACAGAGGGACGGAGAATGACTCTATCAACACCTACACACAAGGTAAAATATTATCGGCACAGAAATGTTCTTTTCACCAATGATTGGGTCTGTGAAATCATATTACTTTTTACACTCAGTGTGCTAGGACTGTGTAATGTTCTGTAATGCCCCTTGTAAGTATCATTTGAAGACACAAATGTAAGAATTGTCTCCAAATGATTTGTACGCCTCGTGTTCAGGACAGGTTCTCTGCTCTTATTAATTCTCGAAATAATGTAAGTTCCAACTTGAAACAGGCCTTTTGCCCTTTGCCAGGAGCTAAAGCTGTAAGATGTGTCTGTGTTTTAGCTCTCAGCTTAAATTCTTGTTGAGGCAACTAGAGCGTTCACACATCTCTTTTCAATTATTAAGTTCTCATACAGTGCTTTTGCCTTGTATCATCCTTGTAGTCGCTGACTATTCATTCATTCATTCATTTTCATTTCGGCTTAGTCCCTTTATTAATCTGGGGTCGCCACAGCGGAATGAACCGCCAACTTATCCAGCATATGTTTTACGCAGCGGATTCCCTTCCAGCTGCAACCCTTCTCTGGGAAACATCCATACACACCCATTCACACTCATACACTACGGACAATTTAGCCTACCCAATTCACCTATACCGCATGTCTTTGGACTTGTGGGGGAAACCGGAGCACCCGGAGGAAACCCACGCAAACACGGGGAGAACATGCAAACTCCACACAGAAACGCCAACTGACCCAGCCGAGGCTCGAACCAGAGACCTTCTTGCTGTGAGGCGAACGTGCTATCCACTGCGCCACCGTGAGGCCCTCGCTGACTATTATTTGAAAAAAAAAAGTTACTTAGAGTTTAAGATGATCTGTGTAATTTCTGGG
Source organism: Danio choprae (assembly GCA_903798125.1). Lineage (NCBI taxonomy): Eukaryota > Metazoa > Chordata > Actinopteri > Cypriniformes > Danionidae > Danio > Danio choprae. The sequence continues at coordinate 654,548 of CAIGQW010034901.1, forward strand.
TCGCTTGCGTGTTTTTTTATGCATGTTGACTGGGCTTTTAAGAACAATTTTGCCTATTGGAAAAATGCCACATGGGCCCATTATATACTCAGGCTTTAACTGACTGTTTAAATACTCAGCACAACATTTTTGTTTTGACATTTATTACATACTGTGTATACACATCCCTATAGAACCTATCAGTCTGAAGAAAGGAGCACTAATCCACACAGGTACAGGGCCTCGAACAGCATGCATGGCACCTTCACACACAAGTGCCCATAGTGAGAAGATGTGAAATCCATGCCAGGCTAACTTAGACTCTGAAATGTGTCTTTGACGTTAGGGTAGAAGTTAAAAAAACAAGACGGAGAGACCTGGCAAACCTGACTTGACCTCATCAGTACGAGCAGTGAAGCAGAAGGGACAATCACTTCTCTTTATTTACTTTGCTCTTTCCCCATATTCCACCACCGCTTGCTCTTTGGCATTCGCTAAATATTTCAAGATGAGAGTGTGTGCCGGTGATGAAAGAAGACATTTTATTTTCAATATGAAAAGCGGTTTCATCCATGCATAAAGAATCACAGGTTTACATTTTTATGAGGCTTCTTTCTCTGATATCAATAATTTAGAGAAGTGGGTCAGAGCAAGGCGAATAGAGAGTCAGGTTGCTCATGGCACACTGTAACGTAACCACCGTGTATTAGTGCAGATGTGGTAAAAGGGGTCTAATTGGGGAGACGGTGCAGACCAGATGTAAGGAAGAGCCTGGAATCCTGTGTTTAAAATTCTTGGTCTTACCTATCATTATGTAACAGCTTGTCACCTGTTTTGTTGATTGTTTTGCGACTCATTCCTTGCTGCCTTTGTGAAAATTCTCACCTGGTTTGTTAAAACTTTAAAAGCCTTTTATTCGCTGATGTTTATGCAAAACCAAGCCTGCTTTTTGAATTAAAATGGAGATATTTATAAGTTAAGCGGCTTATAGGACAATTTGATCTTTGAGGGTTTCACTCTAGGGTCTGTCATGACAAAGCAAGGATTTTCATAGATTGTTTTGATGTGTTTTCTTCTGAGTGAATAATAAATTGCATTGTGGGTTTAATATTACGCTTTTGTGTTTGTGTGTCTTCAGCCGACATAAATGATCTTAAGATCTGCTATATCCTGAAGGACAAGAACAATGCCACCAGTGACGTCTTTAGTTTTACGGTGGAGGACAATGGTAAGTCTTTTTCCTTTTAAATTGCCATCACCTTTTCAGGATTATTAAAACAGTTTATGAATATTTGATTATTCATTAGCACTTCAATAATTATTCAGTAATACAGCATAACCCTTTAAATGAATAAATAATATAATGATTTGAGGTGTCATTGCATATGGAGTGGATAACTTAGAGGATTAACTGTGAATCTTTAGACCAATTAAGGTATTTCTTTGGCTGGTGAGTTGCCTGTGTGTGCAGCATATTACATGCTGTACTACATTTGACTGCAAAAACACATCAAAGAAAACTTAAAAGTGGCTTAGTTTGAGTTAGAATGACCCTAAGAACATATTTCAACAGGGTAGGATTAAATCTGGTGAAGCATACATAATCATGTATAAATGAGGTTGAACGTGACATACTAGTCACTGTTGCTAGAAGAGCTTGCAGCTAAAGAGCTTGTGCGATTAGTGATGATTTGTGTTTTAACTAGAAAGTCAAATGTGTGTGATATGCATGCGCACTACAGGAGTGACTATGGGTGTGCCTTATACTTGTGGTTCTGTTCATCTTTTCTGTTAAGAAAAAGTATATTTGCACCTGATTCATTTTATACTATTAATAATGTAACAGTATGTTATTACAATAAAACAGCCAACAAAATTAATCCAATAACACTTTAGTGTAAGTACAAATTCTAACTGTTAACTTCTGGTTTATTACCTGCATATTATTATGATGTTGGCTGATAATTAGTACTTATAAACTTCATATTCTCAGGATCTTATTCTACATCCCTAATCTTAGTTAATAGCTAAACCCAACTACTATCTTAATAACTGTTATTAAGCAACAAATTAGGAGTTCATTGAGGCAAAATCTAAATTAATGGTTTGTTAACATCAAGAACTGTACCTTCAAATAGAGTGTGACCATTTAGGCTTATTTACAATACAGTCAACATATGCAAATGTATGCAGTTAACAATATAAAGACAAGCAGAAATACACTCAAAATCAGTACAACCAAGATAATAGTGCAGATTTAAACCTTGTGAAATAGTTAAAACAGTGCCAGACATTTCTCCGTCACACATGTAAATGAAGATTTTCTTCAAATAGGTGCATTGTTACTATTATGAGAGAAAAGCATGCATGTATGAACATTCTGGGCTGTTTATGTTCACATGCTGTGCTCTTTGTGGATTGTTTATATATATATTTGGTCCCACCTTTTCAACAGTCTTTTCTTTTCTTTTTTGTTATCCACCATAATATGGATGGCAGCATGTACACTTATTCAAATGAACCTTACTAACAAAGCAAATGCACCAGAGTTTGTTTTAATCACACCGAACCTGTCAAGTGTGAACACAACCTCTGTGTATTGTGTTGTTAGAGCCTCAGAAGGGGACATTGTGGATTGAAAGGTCTGCATTCAGGCAATGCAAAGAGCTGTTGGATGTATAAAACTAGAGGCAATGACACATAATTAGAGCCTGTAGCCGTGAGTGTGCACCAGATCCCTTGCCAGGCTTACAATTACTTTGAGTATTAGAGGGTCTCTAGCAGTGGAAAGAGTTGGGAAAATACAAGCTTTATAGACAAACAGCTGGTTCAACTGCAGTATAAAATCTCTCTCACGCTCACAATCACCAGTTGTGTTGTGAAATAATCTGTTACGGCATTAAACAAGATAATCATTATAGTTCGCTTAGCACCTTTGAGTCAAGAGGCATTAACCGTTTGAAGGGATCCTTCAATATGTGGCTGTAATTATTTTAATTAAATTGCATGATATGCGGATTGTTCTAGTTAATATAATAGCATAATATATTTCTAAATATTTAGACCCTTCTATTTTAAATCAGAAAACAAATGTATTTGGTTAACAGTCCCGGATTTTAGGACTATTATTGCTTTATTTTATTTCTTTCTTCTTTCTCCCTTTTTCCCCCTTTGGGAATGTTTGTCATTTGTCCCTCTGTCAGTCATCTCTCAATTCAGGCAGGAAAGACTGAGGAGTCGGACCTCTTTTGTATGCAGCTGTGTTGGTGTCTGACCCTTGAGCCCAGTGGGTCATTACCGGTTTTGTTTCTGTGCATTCCTGGGGATAGTTTCACTCCATTGCTGGTAAAGGCTTTTATTTTATAGGAAAGACCTCAAGCAGTAAGGAACTATCTTTTATCTATCTTATCTCGTTTTACAGATGTACTATGCAAACATAAAAGGGCTCAGCTGAGCCGTTATTATCATGAGGTGCCCCAAGGCTTTCTCCTAGGACCCCTTTTTTCAATATTTATGCGTTAATATAAAGCTTTAGCCTGAAATTCAGTGATTACAAACAGTCTGCCACATTATGCCTGAAGAAGCTGTGCTAATTAGACTATCTTAGATTGTGGTTGTCCACAGAGCACAGCAAACATAATAAACTCCATTTTACAGCCAATTTGTGGTAAACAGCTGCATTTATTTAATGCATTCTGTTAGACTGCAACTTACATATTTAGTACGAGTAGTATTCCATGGGGGTTTAATTAATTGTTTTCTTTAGCAAAATGTTCTTTCCTGGCACATCCAGTAATGATGATGAGGCTGTTTTTTAATGCAAAGAACTATTAGCATGTTTTCCACATGCAGTATAGGGGACTGTTTGAGTCTTAAAAAACAAACATATGACTTTCTGAAGATATTTTGAATTTACTTTTTTGACAAAGTCATCGATTCTTTTTATCTATGGCTAAGGATTAATGCTATCATATTTGTTGTTTAAGTACCACAATTCCAAAAGTTGCGTGTGTGATCTACTGACAATGCGCAAATTAATAACACAGATGCAGCATCTAATTTGCATAATTAACAAACACCAAGAGCAGTGTAAATCTACCAAGAGCAGTGTAAATTAAATAGGATGTGGGTTGGTGATCAATATGTTCAGATAACAACTGCTGGCATAAATAAATGAAAATTAGTGCTGCAAATGATCTTTCTTCTACTATTATTCTCTGTTGTCTGGGGTTGCTTCTCCATTTCAAGTGCAAAGTGGTTTAAGACATGCCTTTTGGCTGTTAAATGACGCTGCAAATAGCAGTAAATTGTCTCTTGCAAACCTTAGTTTCTTAATCATTGTGTTTGATTCATTTAAATACTCTCCTCTCATAAGTTTTGCATATACTGGGGAAACTCTATAATTAACTGTCTACATTCCCTTTCATAACATATTTTTCAATCTGTGTCTTTAGTAAATCCTGACAGTATTTACTAAAGTGTGCTGATGCAAGCTGTTAGTAAATCTGGCTCTCAGTCTGTAAACGGTCCATCCAAGTTTGGCCTAGATGATCTAGTATTTGTTTATCTTTGCCTCTTTTGCTCTGTTCAAAAACCTAGCGAGTCGCCTCTGGAGACATCATTGTAAGGCATCAAAAGCACACCCCTGAAAGCTGTTCCAAAAAATTCAGACAACTTTGTTATTCTGCCGCCTGAAACCCCATTCACACCATCAGAGATTCAGTTGATGGAGGTCAGCAAATTGCTGGGGTGTTTTTCAAATAGTCTCTGAAATCACCAGCTTTCTTTGTGAATAACTGATCCATTTGTTTTGTCAATGCAAATATTGATGTACCTTACCCTTGTGGAAAAGCTACTCAAATAAGACGCTGTGAAAGCTCAGTACAGAATTAAAATACCAAATGGTGGATTTGATGATTCATACAAAATTGATTTCTTTCAGATCCCAAAATTGCCCCTATATCCTTATTAAGTGCTCTATAGTGTCTGCTCAGTGTCTAGACTTTGCATACTTTTTTCATCCGCTTCTCCAATTGAACTATTTCTGTAGTATTTTTTAGGGAATAGTGAATGAAGTTATAGTGAACCTTTTCACATGGAACCCCAGTGTTGTGCTGCATGTTAACTCTGTTGCTGTATCTGAAATTATAGCCATACTTTCATTCACTTATAGATGACTCCACTAATATAAATTGAGTTTGGGTACACTCTCTGCATCTGAATTGTCCTACTTTCTTGCATGAGAGCACAGAAGAGGATTTGTGAATGACAGTGAATTGACACAATTGACACTGTAGGTTACATGACAAATGTAATATCCAAATTGCATTCATACTAAACTCATTCGCTATCCTTCTAGTTGCCACAGAGGAACGAACCGACATCATACTAAACACATCTATGAATTCCATCATACTATAGTATAGTATAGAACATGCCTTTAACAATGTAAAAAGTGGTTACTTTACTTTTCAAAAGTGAGTAAAGTGTTGTTTAACATGTTCATTTACATGTTGCTTTAAAATTCACAAGTTTTCTTAACCTAAAAAAAGTGATTAAACCTGTTGAAACTTAGAAATTGTTCATTCATTCATTCATTTGCATTTCGGCTTAGTCCCTTTATCAATCTGGGGTCGCCACAGCGGACTGAACCGCCAACCTATCCAGCATATGTTTTACGCAGCGGATGCCCTTCCAGCCGCAACCCATCTCTGGGAAACATCCACACACACCCATTCACACTCATACACTACGGACAATTTAGCCTACCCAATTCACCTATACCGCATGTCTTTGGACTTGTGAGGCGAACGTGCTACCCACTGCGCCACTGTGAGGCCCCTTAGAAATTGTTTTTTAAGTTAAGTCAACTAATCATCTTTTTACAGTGTAATTATGTTTGCCTGAGGCCTTGCATGTGTAAAGCATGTATAAAAAAGAACCCCACATATAATTAGATATGTTATTTACAGGGTGGGTGAAAAGTAGCTAGACATTACAAATTGATAATACAGTATAATTAGAGGTCCAAATAGATATAGCGTATATATAATTAGTGGTCCAAACAACAATCACTATAATATATAAACAATGATTACTGTCTCACCTTGATTTTGGAGGCATGGCACACTTAGTACTGCTTGAAGACCTTAGGAGAGAGCGCATCTTTAGAGAATGCATGGATATGTATGCCGTTAGTGACAAATGGCTGTTCACTTTAGGTTGTCCAGATAAGTTCTTATTGATTTATGCAACATTTTAAATAGCTAATTTTTTTCTGGCTTCCACCCCCGACACCAACAACTTTGTCTTTTGTTTCAGTGCCATAATTGTCTTTCTCTGGATGAGTACCACTTTACGGAAAGCCCATATATGGAGCTTGTTTGGTCGTGTATTATGCAAATTACTAACATTGTGCACGCGGATGCTCATTTACAAATCCAAATTGACTAAAACAAGAACGAGTTTAAGAACTAGCTCATGTGCAAACTCATGGGTTGTGAATAAGGCAGAAAGTTTTCATGAGAAATTAAGTATAAATACAATTATTAATTAATGAGGCCCACTGTCTTTTGGCAATATGTGGGTTTTCATTTGCTCTGGCATTGCTTAACAGCTAGCCACTCAGTGTACATTTGCTGAGTTATGGGAGTGAATGAGCACATGTCCACTATGATTTCAGACACCATTACAAATGGCTGTACCTGCAATTAGTTCCCCAATTAAACTTCTAGGAACCATTTTGGACATCCTATTGAAGGATTCTGCCTATATAGTCTGTAAGGCAGGATTTGGAACGCAGCTTATGTCTGTTTAAGCTGTTTTATAGCCACATAAACACCCTCTGACTGGCACTAATAAATGCAGTTTCTCTATTTGAACTATGTTGTAACTTGCAGCCCCTAAACTTTTAACGGGTAAAAGTAGACAGATTTATCAGGTAGTTCTTTTTGCAGAAGGTCATGACGAATAGCACTCATTCGGAATCCTCTACCCTTCTCACTGCAATCACGCCTCAGAGGCAGAGACAGATATATGACAGGAACGACTGCGGGGACGCACAGAGGCTACAAAGAACAGAGGGAAGCTTTACGTGACACATCATAGCTATGAGTCTTTTTTTTCCCCAACACTTATTGATGTGAACTTGCACCAGTGCTCGCTCTAAAGCAAAATTGCCATTATGTTTTTAAAAAAGAAAGCTCAGTTTGTTTTCAACAGTCCTGCCCATTAGATTGAGAAGCAAAACGGTCGCTATTTTATGCCATTTTAAAACCATTTTTGTTTCCTGGAAAGCAATTTTGCTTTTACTTTTCACCACCTTTTAGCTTTTTTATCTGTGTTGTTTCTAGGTTACAAAAAAAGTCTCATTTCTGCATTTGTTTTTTCTGGTGTATGCTTTGTATTGTGGATTTTTTTTTTCACTGGGAATTTGCTGAACATGATCCAGGGCGCTGTATGAACAATAAAAGACAATGCTAATTTTTGCATGGATGTAGATAACCATATGTTCAAGCAATTTTTTTTTTCTCTTCCGTATCAAATTAACCAGAGGTAATGTTGCACTGTCATGTTTTTGTAGCGCTGTTCTTATTGTTGTCTAGATTGTGTATTCACATGTGTATTCAAAAAGCTTTGAATTTAGTCCGAAAGCCTCATCTCTTCAGAACAAGCCAAAGGTGGCATGTTTTGTTTGGTTTTGGGGGGTGGTGGGTCAGTTCAGATTTCTGGATTAACCTTAGACCCGCATTGCTGACAGGACCACACCTGTAGGTATTCCTGGTTAAACATTTGGAGGTGCTGCTGATCGAGTGGACAGGTGTCGCACCAATAAAGGGTTTGCGGCTGGTGTCTTCAATCGGTCTGTCGACAGTCAAAAGGCTTTCTGTACTTCAAACAGTTTGGTAAAATTGCTGAATAAGACATTGCAGGTCACTGGTGAAGACAGAGGAACAGAAATAAGTAGTTTATCCAGGCAAGTCAGGAGCGTGAAGAAAACTGTTTTGTGAGATAACGGACCACTTTGCTTCTCCTGGTTTTACCAGTTTCATCTGGTATTAAAATGTATTCACGCATCCATCAAGACCATTCCTTCTTATTTTGACACACTTTACATCACTTTTGCAGGAGCACTCAGTGTGATACATGAATATTACTTAATACATAAACTCATGTTACACTGCTTACAATTGAGTGTGAAAACAAGCAAAAGCATGACACATTGCACATGCGCACATTGTGCAGGTGGGGTAAAAGATTTTTTACTTTTTTTTATCGCGTTTGAGTCGTTCGTTCATCACATGAAAGACATAAGCCAATCATATGTAGTCTGAGCCAGAAAAAGGCAGAAATGGTTCATTTTTTTGAGTCCTTGGGTTTGAGTTGACAACTGTTTTTACATGCTGACACACGATGAACGAACAACTCAAAAATCAGAAGACTCGAAAAGTGAACTAATCATGCATTCTTTCGGCTCAGACTGTGCACTGGTTAACCTTATATGGGACTGTTTGTGTCACATGAACAAACTACTAAAACTCGAAACCTGTCAGAAGAGGTGAGCTGAGCTAATTATAGACAAAAGTACCAGGTAAACAATGAATAATATTTTCTCTTTCTTATAGCACGATTATTACTTGTTTGTAGTGGGATCAACGTTTGGACTAGTTGCAGATGTGTTTGGAAGCAATTCGTAACATATTAGTGATATTTTGGCAAATTGAACAAAATTACTAAATGACAGAGAAAAAAAAATGATCTCGATGAACGAGACCCAAAGGCCAGAGTCAGTAAAATTATTGAACTTCCCATAACTACAGATTTGCAAAATTGTACACAGCGCCCTCTAGTGGATTTGTCATTTGAAAATTGCAATGAAGCAAAGCCTAGCTGGAGCAACATATTTCAGCTTCTCAAAAACATAGGCTGTTGGTGCCAATAGCCTAGTGGTTAGAACGTTGACACATAGCACTAAGGTGCTCACGGCGACCCGAGTTCGATTTCCGGCTTTAAGGTCCTTGCCGATCCTTTCCTTCTCTCTGCTCCCCACACTTTCCTGTCTGTAATTTCCACCATACTGTCCATTAAAGGTGAAACCCTGAAAAAATTATTATTAAAAAACATATTTCAGCTCCTTTCTTCTATTTTCTGTGAGCCTGTGTTGGCTTTCTCACCACACGTTCCTTGATGATAGGTCTATGTGGCTGTTTTGAACTAATTTAGCCATTTAAACTATGTAAGTAATCCGGTCAGATGCAACTTTGCTTTACTTTTTTAACATCTAGCCAAATGTTGTGCACTGAAACAATGCTCGTTTTTATGCTTCTTTAATGACGTCTTGCAGAAACTCGCATACAGATGGCTCATACACCCCTCATAGCAAACTATAAATATTTTCATTCCCTTATAACATTTACAGCACACTCATAGCCTGCCTTTCAGCAGCGTGTGTATCTGTAAGTGCATCTGACACTTCAAACTATATGTAACTGTATCTTACGAGTTATTTTAAAACTCTTAATATAAAGCATGACTTGTGTTTAAGACAAATTGGATTGTGAACTTTCTCCACAGCTGCTCACTCTCCTCCACTATTATTCTGAAGTGATCATTATACGATATTGATTTATAAAATAGTTTATTAAAAAAGCATATTAATAAATTATACTAACACGATATACCGCCCAGCCTCAACTCTAAATTTTCTTCTCCGTGTGCATGTCCTTTTTGAATGTTCTGCTAGATGAGCTCCACTTTCTATGAGTCCAACCAGACAACAGTAACGCAGACAGCCAAGACTTTGTGGCTGCAGCCAAGAGCTCATTGAACTAGACGACCAGAGGCTGACTGTGAAAGGACCAACAAACTGCTGTTCTTAGCTCAAGCACAGTTTGAGCAGCTGTCTATTAGATCGGTGGTTTTCTGCTCTTTCATATACATCTGTCTAACACTTTATTTGGAATGATCAATTCAGTCAGTGAAAAGTAACAGTAAAGACTTCATGTATGATTATTAATGTTCATTAAACCTTTAGTTAACACAAAATAGTGAAAAGGACACACTAAAAATGCTGAGTTATTTGAACCCAAAATGGGTAAAATATGGACAAACCCAAACGTTGGGTTTTAATTCAGAACGTTAACCCATGCAGGTGGTTTTGTCCATATTTAACCTAAAATTGGGTTGAAATTGCTCATCATTTTTAGAGTGTATAAGGATTCCTCATACATTTTACACAGAACAACTGATTGCAGCGTTCATAAAAATATAATATTATTATAATATAATAATAATAATATATAGGTATTGCATATTATATAGCAAATCAGAATTAGAATGATTTAAGAAGGATTATGTGACAATAAATATTAGAGTAATGTCGTAATTCAGCTTTACTACAAATATATTAAAAAAGAAAATTGACATTTGAAACTGTAATAATACTTTTACAGTATGTCACAGATTTTACTGTGATTTTGATTAAATAAATGCAGTTGTATATGTTTATGTGTGTTGTGTATGTGTATGTGTATGTGTATATGAAAAGCTGATATTTATGAACACTCTAAGGTTGTTTTTTATCACTAAGTAACTTTTATAGTTTAGTTTATTAACACAGTTTATTAATAGTTTTGTTAATAGTTTAAATAAATTACAATATTTGTCTTTTCTATTTTCATTTTGAATGTAAAGCTGTAGTTATTTTCATTTTTTTATAATTTTGTTTTAAATAGGGCCTCACAGTGGCGCAGTGGGTAGCACGTTCGCCTCACAGCAAGAAGTCGCTGGTTCGAGCCTCGGCTGGGTCAGTTGGCGTTTCTGTGTGGAGTTTGCATGTTCTCCCTGTGTTGGCGTGGGTTTCCTCCGGGTGCTCCGGTTTCCCCCACAAGTCCAAAGACATGTGGTATAGGTGAATTGGGTAGACTAAATTGTCCGTAGTGTATGAGTGTGAATGGGTGTGTATAGATGTTTCCCAGAGATGGGTTGCAGCTGGAAGGGCATCCGCTGCGTAAAACATATGCTGGATAAGTTGGCGGTTCATTC
>CAIGQW010034901.1:675569-689341 GCA_903798125.1 Danio choprae
TTAGTTTTTTCCTGAGAATATTTTATGCATCTCTTCCAGGTCAAAATAGACACAAATGTGTTATGAGGGTTAAGGTTTTAGATATGAACTATTCATTTAAATTAAATGAGTATGATGATTTGGGTATACATGTACAATAGTTGAATGATTCAAGTAATGTGCGTTACACCAAGAATTGTGAAACCAAGCATGTGAAGTGTGAAGTCAGCATGCTCAACGTATTAATATTAATTAATATAATAATGTCTCTTCTGCACTGAGCTATTCTTTTTCTATACAAGCAAACCTCTATTTGTAGTTTCCAAAGAAAGCTACAGAGGCAATCTGGAGCATGTACCTGGGTGTAGAGATACTGTGGGTGATCCAAATATAAAAAAAAAAAATATATATATATGTTGAAAATAACAAGACTATGCTGCATAGATTGTGTTTATCCTGCTGTTTTCAGGCTATAAAACCTGCTAAATTAGGTTTTCCCAAGCGGTTTATGTGTAGCATTTCAGTTATTTCCCATAACCCCTAAATAGACACAACTGTTTGTGTGCGTATTATGTTTGAGTAGAAATCTCTAATGAATCCCTCTTGAGTCCATTATGGACATATTAATAATGTATTCATAGGAAAGCTCCAGATATCCTAATGACCTAAAGTTTTACACATCTCCATCTTTTTTTAATATGCTGAATGATTGAATGCTAAAATTCAGAAACAAGTTTTTTTTACTTCATATTCTAACATCAGTTTTTTTATGTTTAAATGCTTGAAATAACACCTGTAGTTAACATAAGTTATATATTTTCATGTTTTATTCAACTACTGTTCATGATAAGGCTGCAGAGGTTATCGAGAACATCACACAGAACAGGAAAAGTCATCTGCACTTACTAGTACTCTTTTGTTGCCGTTTTGAGTGCTCTTGTAAGCTATATTAACGGAAACCATTTTTATATCTAGAATTTAAATAAAGACTAAAGGAGTCATCAGTGTAGTCATGCAACCATGGCGTACAGTGGTTTGTTTATAGACTTCCGATTTTGACTTCTGAAGCTGGATTTTTACATTAGCAAAGCATTGCACTGCCGTTGTGTGTGTACAAAATGATTTTATAGTTGACTCACTCGCTGATGTGCTATTTTCTGAAATGCATGGGAACAGATTGGAGCAAAAAGGCTTTAAAGCCAATTGAAAGCAGCATAGAAGTATTAGATAGTGATAAATAACAAAACATTTTTAAAAGTTTTGCATTATTCCTCATTAAAAAGTACCAGTCACATACTTTTTTTATGCTGTAAAATGGTTCTTTCTTCACCCCTTTTTGCATATGAGCAATTCCATGCAGATGTCCACCTTGCCATGAAAAAACTAAAGTTTTCACCAAAATAAAAACCCTTTATATATTTTTTTTTTCGTGTAGGCTTGTATTTTACAGTACTGTAAAAATACTCAAAAATGGCTCTGTCACAAGTTTTGTGTACCAAAGTCACACAAGTGCCAATTTCACATCTGTCACATCCATAACGGATAGCCGTCACATCCATAATGAAGCTTTTTCCTCATAAATGCAAAAAATCATTCATTCATTTTCTTTTTGGCTTAGTCCCTTTATTAATCAGGGGTCAAATCAAAATAAAAATCTAATAAAAAAATGTCAAAAAAACCCAAAACTTTTTGCTTTGTTCAAAACTCTGTTTTGTTCTATAGTGAGCCAACAGATCTTTAACAGATCTTTAATCAAAACTTTCCAAGCCAAGTGTTTTAGGTGGAGGAATTCAATTAAATGAACAACAACTTTTGAAAGGCTTACATATTTCCGGTTCAATCCGCTGTGGCGACCCCTGATAAATAAGAGACTAAGCCGAAGGAAAATGAATAAATGTTAGCCTACAGAGCTCATATTTTAATATTGCATTAAACTTCTGATAACTGTCAACTTTATTGTATACTGTTGTTCTTAGGAGGGAACAAACTGAAGAACCAGCAGTTTCGTCTGAACTGGCCTTGGATTTCTCTGGAGAAGCCAAACTATGTGGTGGATGAGCAAGACAAAGTTCTGGAGGTGATCCTCAGACGTAGAGGTTTCCTGGGTGAAACGTCTTTTGTTGGTGAGTATCTTTATATGCAATTTTGCTTTGCCTGCATTTTCCGTTTATTAACACGTTCCTTTTTTTCCCCACAAAAACAAACTGTTATCCAGCATTGATTAAACTTGACAAGAAGTCACCAGCACAGGCATTAACAGGGGATCATTAGCATTCAGTAGCATCTATGTTTCACAGAGAGAGCTGTTATTAGTTAAGATTATCAACGGGAAGCTGTTAGAGATGTTTTTCTAAGTGGTTTTGGCTTCTTTGTGTCTGAGATGAAAGCCCTCACTCTCTCTGACATCCGTAGAACAGTCTGAACAGTTTTTTTTTTCGGCGTACACCTGCTTATCTTGCCTTGCACTCTGCTCAGCTCAGCCCCACATGTGGTCAGTATTCAAGAAACCAAGGGTCTTTGTTCATGCGGCTGTGGGTTTGTGGATTTTTGTTAGCTTTGAGGGATGTTCGGGTTGAAAAAAAAAAGTGGTGAGCAGAAGGCAGCAAGAGAGATGAGAAAGAAAAGGCTGAAGGAAAGAGGGGATATTGGGTTGTAAATAATTAAGGCTAAAGTTTACTTGGATTTTTATGTGTGTGGTAGTTCATGTGTACAGAGCGTGCTACGAATTTCATGACAGAATGGGTGCAGATGATTTTTTGGTGTTTTAACCCTTTAACGTGTACTATCACTGGATCGGTGTGGTTAGAACGTTCAGTATTTTTTTTTAGTTTATAGATGGATGCAGGGAAATTCAAATGAAACTAGCTCCTTGTCTCTAGGGGGCAGCAGAGCAATCAAACACTTATAACTCCATATAACTCCTTTCTAAACACTTATAACTCCTTTCTAAACACTTTTACTTACTATTTCTACTGTAGATTGTTTGTATAAAGTTTGTATAAAGTCTGCATCTGATGGATGCTACGCTATCCCATGATGCAACGCGAGAGAATTCATCAATGGGAGTGAAGCGACGCAACTGATGTGGGTAGGTCACGTGATCATGACAAAATAGCGGATGTAATACGTCCGAGTTCAATTCATACTACTGACATTCATACTATATAGAACATACTTTTCTAAAGGTCGAGTAGTAAATTCAAATCAAATGCAGTACCTACTGAGTAGTAGCGATTTCGGATGAAGCCAAAGTGTCTCTTTTTAACACACCATTGTTAAATGTTTTTATTGCACAAATGTGACAATTAGGGCTGCACGGTGGCGCAGTGAGTAGCACGATCGCCTCACAGCAAGAAGGTCGCTGGTTCGAGCCTCGGCTGGGTCAGTTGGCATTTCTGTGTGGAGTTTGCATGTTCTCCCCGTGTTTGCGTGGGTTTCCTCCGGGTGCTCCGGTTTCCCCCACAAGTCCAAAGACATGCGGTACAGGTGAATTGGGTAGGCTAAATTGTATGTGTGTGAATGTTTCCCAGGGATGGGTTGCAGCTGGAAGGGCATCCGCTGCGTAAAACATATGCTGGATAAGTTGGCGGTTCATTCCGCCAGATTAATAAAGGGACTAAGCCGAAATGAAAATGAATAAATGAAATGTGACAATTACATTTTAAAATGTATTTAAATAGAAAAAAAATGTATTTCATATGTCCAAAATATTTTACTGTATTATTTTTTTTGTTGTGCTTTTATCAAATAAACGCAGCCTTGATGAGTAGGGTGTGTGTCCACCGAAGCATTTTTCCTGAATTGAGCTTTTTTTTCTATTGTTATCAAAGGAAGCAGCATAGTGAGACACTAAGCATCTATTTTCTGTGAAATGTTGATCATTCTGCATTTTTTATAAGCTCCGACAATTGGAGAAGCACTCACGGCTGAGCATTTTTGGAAGAGCGCTAATGATTTTAGCTGCACAAAAATGCTCTGTTGGACATGCTCTGAGTGACTTTTTAAAAAAAAAAAAAACATTTAAAAACAAAAACTCCAAATGTGAAAGATAGGATACATAAAATGAACTAATACATGTTAAACGTTATTAAATCATTTAAACCACTGTGTCTGTGATGAAAAAAGCACATACTGTACACTGCAAAAAATGTTCTTACTTAAATTGTTTTGTCTCGTTTCTAGTCAAAATATAAAAATATTCTTAAATCAAGAAGCATTTTCTATACTAGCGAAAAATATTGTCTTGCTTTAAGAAATAATATGCCAAAATTAAGTGAGTTTATTTAGCTTATAACTAGGGGTGTCAAAATTCATTGTTTCTTCGGTGCACCGCGATGCAGAAGTGGACAATTCGGTATCGGTTCAGTAATAGGTTCTAACAGGTTATTACGTACTGACGCCATGTATCTCATATACTCTATGTCGCAATACTATGGCAAGGGAGGTGAGCGTGAGCAATTAAAATGCATAAACTGTGCACAATTCACTGCGTGCGTTTGCTGGACAGTCTTTCACTGACACTGAAGTTACAGCAGAAGCCCCTATTTCACTGCTATGGAGAAAATTAAAGTAAACTCTATTTCTCTCTCTCTCTCTCTCTCTCTCTCTATCTCTCTCTCACTGTGGACCTTTGACCTGCTGTCATGAGGTAACGCTTCCTCTCCTTTTGGCTGTTATAGCGATACTTGTGGATACAGACAAAAGCGTGTCTGCAGAGCGAATTTTCACCACCGCGTCTATCATGGATCAGCTGTGATTGGCACTGCCGTTTATCAGTGTCACTCATTGGTGAACAATGCCAAAGCGTTAGATCCAATCGCAGCCTTTTCTGTTGAGCACATGACCAATCATAGGCGTTTAAGAACTCACTCGACGACGTTTAAAAAGCAAGTGGGATAATATTTACATTAGTGTATTTGCTATAAATGCTCATGTTGTTCTGTGCATGCACTTGAGTTTTGTTTGATGCATTCAAAAAGAGTGTTTTCTTTGACCAGGTCAAATTAAAGGTACAGTTCAAAAATCTGGCTGCTTGTATTAAAGGACAAGATTGTATTACAAAAAATATTTTAAAAATTATACATTTTAATACAAGAATTGTTGTGCTGTGAAGTAAAATATAAAATTGTTTATGGAAAGCATCGTCAATGCACCATGATATCCTATTGAACCGAATCGATGGCATGATAATTGTAACCTGTGTGGGTTCACAGAAGAAAATGCTTCTTGATTTAAAAATTTTTAGATATTTGGACTAGAAACAAGACAAAAAAATCTATGTAAGAAAAGGATTCTTTGCCGTGTATTCCGGTTTCAAGCATTCGTGAGAAAAACTTATGTGAGAATTTACTTCTCAGCTGTAACAGTGAAATTGTGTAAGCGAGAGTGAATCTGGCAACCGTTGAAGTGTTTTTGTGACTGATCAGGCTTCATCTGCCTCTTTGCTCTTTAGACCCTGGAGCTGCGATCTGTGCCAAACATATCCACCCTCCCCATAAAGCTTTCTGCTCCTTCACAGCCGCCTGCCTCGGCCTTTTCTCTCCTCTTCCTCATGTCTCACTCACTGAGGCTTGTTGTGCTCAGAATGGTCCCCCCTGTTGTTAGAGAAATGGAATTGAAAGCGAACTCTCTCTTTCTCTCTCCTTCTCTTTTTATTGCACTCGCCTTATATCTTTCAATCAATTTCTGTCTTTCCGTGCTTTCTTGGAAGATTTTTTCCACATGTATGGTTGGATGGAGCATGTGAAGGCTTTTGTTCCTTTTGAAGTCATATTCTGAGTGCTACAGATAAAAAAAAAAAGGTCACTTGAGTGGCTTTATGAACATCTCACAACTGAATATGGTTTTAGGAGTTTTATGTTGACCCTCAACTGTGACTGAAAATGTAGTGTAATTGCAGAAATAATATATCATTCTTTAGTGTTTATATATTGAAATAATATTTACTATTTATTAAATGTTAATTGGGCCTCACGGTGGCGCATTGGATAGCACGTTCGCCTCACAGCAAGAAGGTTGCTGGTTTGAGCCTCGGCTGGGTCAGTTGGCGTTTCTGTGTGGAGTTTGCATGTTCTCCCCGTGTTGGCGTGGGTTTCCTCCGGGTGCTCCGGTTTCCCCCACAAGTCCAAAGACATGCGGTATAGGTGAATTGGGTAGGCTAAATTGTCCGTAGTGTATGAGTGTGAATGGGTGTGTATGGATGTTTCCCAGAGATGGGTTGCAGCTGGAAGGGCATCCGCTGCGTAAAACATATGCTGCATAAGCTGGCGGTTCATTCCGCTGTGGCGACCCCAGATTAGTAAAGGGACTAAGCCGAAATGAAAATGAATGAATGAATACATACAGTATGTTTAAAAAAAAACAAAGATAAAAAAATTATACTTAAAGCATTTGTTTTGCTTGTTCTGCAATAGAGTAAAGGATATAAATGTAATTGTGAATAAAGGTAATTGTGAGTTTTTATCACATAATTCTTTTGGTATATCATTTTGTATTAAAAAAAGAAATTCACATTGAGTGAAAAATCTGAATTGTGAGTTGAAATTGCAAGTTTAAAAGATTTTTTTTAATCTGAATTGCAGGAGACTGTATAAGCGTGCAATCCTGAGAAAAAGTCAGATGCTAGACATTACCTGGGAATTTTGAGGGGCGAAATCAGAATTCTTATTTTTATGTCTTTCAGATTTGCTTTTTTTATTTAATTTGTTTTTGGAAGTTTATTTTTATTCATTCATTCATTTTCCTTTGGCTTAGTCTCTTTATTCATCAAGGGTCACTACAGCGGAATGAACCACCAACTTATCCAGCACATGTTTTACACTGTGGATGCCCTTCCAGCTGCAACCCAGTATTGGGAATCATCCGTACACACCAATTGATAAACTTCTGGTGAAAGGTTAATGTGACTATTTTCAATTTCATAAGGATCCTTGTGCAGCATTGATGTTGTAATGTACTTAAAATACAATCGGTTTAAGCATATTTAAGCATTCATTTAATTGTTCAAAAGTAAAACAAGATGAAAGACCATGTAAATGCTAGCACCGTCAGTAGCAGCAGGCTCCATTGGAAATACTGGGGTAAAATTCATTCATTTTCTTTCGTCTTAGTCCCTCATTTATCAGGGGTCGCCACAGCGGATGCCCTTCCATCTGCAACCCAGTACTGGGAAACACCCATACACTCTCAATCACACACACTCATACACTACAGCCAATTTCATTCATTCATTCTTTTTCTTTTCGGCTTAGTCCCTTTATTAATTTGGGGTCGCCACAGTGGAATGAATCGCCAACTTATCCAGCATATGTTTTACGCAGCGGATGCCCTTCCAGCTGCAACCCATCACTGGGAAACACCCATACACTTCCATTCACACACATACACTATGGTCAATTTAGCTTACCCAATTCACCTGTACCGCATGTCTTTGGACTTGTGGGGGAAACCGGAGCACCCGGAGGAAACCCACGCCAACACGGGGAGAACATGCAAACTCCACACTGAAATGCCAACTGACCCAGCTGAGGCTCGAACCAGCGACCTTCTTGCTGTGAGGCGAACGTGCTATCCAATGCACCACCGTGCTGCCACTCTACAGCCAATTTAGTTTATTCAATTCACCTGAGTGTCTTTGGAATTGTGGGGGAAACCGGAGCACCTGGAGGAAACCCACACGAACACGGGGAGAACCTGCAAACTCCACAGAGAAATGTCAACTGACCCACCTGAGACTTGAACCAGCGACCTTCTTGCTGTGAGGCGACAGTGATAACCACATGAGCCACCGTGTCGCCCCCTTATTTTTATTTATTATTATTATTTTTTTGTTTTAGAATTTTATTTTGACTTTTTGTTCAGAATTGTGAGATTATGTATTGCAGTTTAGATCATTTTCTTCTTAGATTTGAAGTTTATGCTTCTCAATTTTTTGCTCTTAGATTTGTGAGTTCATCTTACAATTCAGACTTTTTTCTCTTCATGTTTGCTAATTTAATCAATATTTGGTCATTTTTTTCCAAGTAAAAAGTCAGAATTTTAAAATATACTGCTCAAAAAAAAAAGGGAGTACTTAAACAACACAATGTAACTCCAAGTGTTCCCTAAACTCAACATTTCAAGAAAAAACAAGGTCTTATTGACCTCTTAATATTATCTTTGGTGGAAATAAGCACCCATATAAATCAGACTGCTTGATATCTACAACTTATGGTCCAGATTATATTTCATTTCATGACATGTTTGATGCTTGTCATGTTCCTAATGGATCGGTATGAGAAAATCTATATTTATAATTGTATCGCTACATCTACAATCTTTGTTCTGCGGTGGTGTAGTAGCTTAAGCATTATGGATTGAAGATCAGCGATCATCCAGCATTGATCTGGAAGACAGGTGATTTAATTCCTCACATCTGTTTGGGAGGTTCTGGCAGACGGATCCTTGACAGCGTCTCTGCTTGATGTATCAGAGATCAAACGCTCGCAGGCAGGTTCACTGCAGGTTTTCCCACTGTGCGGGATTCCCATCACAGCTTTGTGCCAATGTTACAGTAGAGAGCTTGTTGAGTGTACATGCTGTACTTTAGTTCAACATGTTCCTTGATTTTGTTCCTACATCCTTGCCTTGAAGCATCAGACACTTCCAGCCCTGGGGCTTTTTTTATGCTTCTTTATAAAAACGTGTCTCTTTCTGCATGGCATCGATAATGTGTAGACGCCTGCGCTGTTGTGCTCCATCTTTATAAATCTGGGAAATGCAGACCTTAGCTAATCCCCACTCATACGTTTCATAATAAGCTCCTTTAAGTAGATCGTTCTCAAAGTCATGAGTTGTGACACATCTGGTGGCTGGAGATATGAAGAATATGTCAAAAGTGATGTATTTGTGTTATTCCTTTTAGGGATTGGTACCCTGGATGGCAGTGCAGAGAAGGAGAAGGATTTCCTGGGAAAATCGCAGAAGCAGGTGCAGTTTAACCCTGGCCAGACCACAGCCTCCTGGAAAGTCAGGGTTCTCTCGGATGGCAAATACGAGCAGTCTGAGACATTCCAGATTGTGCTGACTGAGCCGGTGATGGGGGTTTTGGAGGCGCCAGCTGTAGCTACGGTTGAGATTGTGGATCCAGGTGATGGTAAGTGCAACAGAAGTTCACAAATCAGTTTTTTGCACACAAACAGGCTGTAAATTCAGCTTATTGCAATACCACATTGACTACGTTTACATGGACATAAGTAATCTAATTATTTGCCTTAATCTGAATAAGATAACAATATAATTAAGGTGTTTACATGAGTTGGTTTTTAAATGTTCTTTTCATGTTATAGTACATAGTTCAATTAACGTCATTTACGCAGCAGCAGGTTGTGTTCGTCGTGGCACCATATGTGATTTGGGGCATTTAATTTTTTATTTTGTGAAAAGTTAAACTGCAGTTAAATTCTTACATTGTGTGAAAGCAGATGATGGCGGACACAAATTCTCAAGCAACGGGCCACCTCTGCCATTTCATAAACATGCCATTTTCATCCAATTTTTCATTCATGCCCCTGTGTCAAAGTCACTTCAAAGTCAAGGGACTTCATAATGTCCATTTCTTCCAGAATTTTCAGCATAATTATCATTTTAACTCCAGTACAGTATGGAGTGCCGCAGGGATCTCTCTTAGGCCCTCTGCTATTTTCAATACATACATTAGGCTGCCCCTTGAAATAAATCCACATGATTATCCCCTACCTAAAATGTTATGAACAGCAGCTTTGCTAACAGCAGCCTCGCACCATAAATCTGCTCTCTTGCTTAAAGCCATTCTCATTTGTTTGTCATCAAACACCTGACAACTGCCGTGTGCATCCTGTTGCAAAATGTAGCGAAAAGTACTACAAAATGGTAATAGTTTGATTAAGATGTCTGCATGTCTGTACTGCACTTCAATAATGCAACTAAAATAGGCATACTCCACATCTTAATTCAATTTCTGTTTAGTTCGATTATGACTTTATTCAGATTAAGGTAATCAAAAATCTCTGTTTACACGGTAGACTCTTAATCAGAAAATTGTCTTAATCGTGTTAAAATCTGAGTATTGGTGTCCATGTAAAACGTACTCATTGTGGTGTATTTCTTCCACCTTTACTGAAGAATGTTTGCTCTGTCTGATTGTGCTTAAATCCAGAATAAGGAGAGTCAGGTATCACATATGCACACTTACATAAATCAAAGATAGCAGGTTAATGCATTTACAGGCTGGGCAAATGAGTGTAAAGGGCAAAAATCTTTCAGAGATGATTGGTTTTTGTTTTAAATCAGGGTTCACCAAACTTAAAATACTTTTGGTGAAAAATTGATAACAACGAAAACGTGTTGACATGACCATGTGCATTGTTGTGTTAATTTAGCATAACTGTGCCTTATCGTTTATGGTGGTTCAAACTATAATGCCTTTGCCACCAGGTACTTTTCGCACTTGTAATTTAGAAGTGGGATTATCACTGCTTTTTACCTGAGTATATGGAAAAAGTTAGCACTGCTTTTATTCATTTAAACCAGCACTGCCATAATGTGTAATGTGTAACAATGCAGTGTTTGAATGTCATTGCAAATCTGCTTTAAGAAAGCATTTCTAGGTTACCAAAAAAAGCCATTTAAAAAGACCAACTGCCTTTTTTGAATAGATATCAGGGGTTTCACTAACTGGTTTTATGGGGAGAACTACTTATCATTTAATGTATCAACGGGATTTCAGCTAATCCTTTGACATGTTTGCCACTACATATTAATTTTGGATTAACAGTTTTGGAACAAATGGGATTCAGTTTTTTTTTATATTTTCCCCATAAATCTAGCAAAAAGTCAATGGCATCAGGGCTGTAATATGATTGATTATAGAGGCAGACATGATGCAAATTGGTCGTTAGGCTTTCTCCCATACAAAGCTGTGTACTATTATAAATCCCAATAACAAGAATTTCTAGATCCATTACATTCAACTACATGAAGCACAGCCACTTTCACGAACAGTGATTTTAGAGGAGAAAAAAGTTAATAAATAAATAGTGACATAAAATGCAACAATAGGAGTGAAACTGAGACATTTTCCTCTTTATCTATACAGTAATCTTACAGTATATGTTAGTTATGCATAGGTTTTTTAAAATAGCTCTTATGTCCAGTGTTGTGTTTGTATTTATGAATAACTTATGTAGCACTGTTGTCCTGTGAGACTCAACATTTCGTTCCTCTGTATGTCCACACATGTAGCGGAATGACAATAAATCTCGACTTGACTTGATAAACTTAATGCTTTACCAGTTGGCATAATTTAATTTGCGCAAGCAGATTGTGTGCTGGTTTCTTCTAATCAATGATGCTGGCATTGCTAATATGCAAATAAGGAGGTCAACCCAAGGTTTAAGAGTGAAGTGTGAAAGGTCAGTTCATGAATACCCAAGATTAACTCCTAACCCCAGGTCAATTACAAGCATGTGAAACAAGATAGCCCTGGATTCTGTTGACCCAGGTTTTAGAATGACATTTCAGATAAGACACAATTTTCAGTATTTTTTGATCAAACAAAAACAGCCCTGGAGAGCATACACTGTAAAAAATGCAGGGTTCCACACAATTTATTCATGTTGTCCCAACACAAATCGATTAAGTTAACAAATTTAAATGAATTGAACATAAAACAATTAAGTTTCCCCCTAAAAATCTCAAGAATTGTGTTGTTTCAGTTCATTTTAAATAATTAGTTTGAACAAACATAATTTTCTGAGTGTAAGAGACTTTCTCAACATTAAAAATCGAAACAACACTTAAACGTATGAACAGTGCTGTATATCATATTTTATCAAACGTACCTTGGTTTTTCAAACACAAAGAGAAGGTTATGAGATCACAGCCATTTTCAGACGCACTTAATCCTTCAAAAATATCCAAACATCTCCGTTTAGCCATTTAATATACTGAACCTACATTACATCATCTAAAGATGTGAGTCAGAACACAACAAACCTGCTAAAAACATCCAATTTTATTTTTACAGTTTTTTTTCTTCCAGTGTTGCAGATAAAAACACAGGCTTTATCTCCATATTGCAGATGCTTTTTTCTTTCTTTCAGTGGACCTCAATTATATCTCTTCCTACCTGCAAGCTTTTCACACCCCCGCATATCGGCGGCCCTTCTTTTCATCTCCAATTCTCAGCACAGATATGTCTGTGTTTTGAGTGTCTCGTCGATAAATGTAAATTGTCAACCGGCGTTTGAGAAAGGTTTGATGCATCAGCTTCCTGTATAATTAAACTGTTCACATATGAGTTCATTTCGAGAGGTCATTGAACCTTTTTCTGAGCACCCGAATAGAGAAAGGCTGTGATCAAAAACAATTTTTTTGTGTATATCTTCGAGCAGCTCTTCTAACAAGATCTGGCTTTGTCAGTCTTTTGATCAAATTGTGCTCATCTCTCACTGTCTCTGGAGCCACGGCAGAATTATTTGCCTGTTCATCATCACGACATCATCTCATATTCTCACAATTACTGGTGTATTTAGATGTGCAGCATGAATAACCAGAGGCTTACGTTGTTTTATTTTGTGTGTTTTTGTCTTTGTAGCCTCCTCAGGGTCCCTGGATAATTAAAATTTTCTACTATAATCCCAAGCGCTGAGATAGTTTCCATCTGAATGTTGTTTAAACCTTTTTTCTAAGTTATTTCTCCCCCCAAAAAAGAACATTTCACTGCTTTCCCTGCTTTTTATGGAAAAACAAGAGAGAAATGTTTAAAAAAAAACTATGTATGCTCTTCAGTGTTTGAACTTTCAGCAGTAAAACTTAAACCACACTGAACTGAACTGAACTAAACTGAACTTTAACTCTGAAATATGGACTTTACTAGAACTATGTTAAGCTGCTTTGACACAATCTACATTGTAAAAAGCTCTATATAAATAAACTTGAATGTAGAGTTTTTTTTAACATTGTAATACTCCAAAAAAATCTATAAGTAACATTTATCACTTACAAGACACACTATAAAGTCTTTAGTACAAGGCCAAATAGAGTTATTTTTAAGGCAGTATGTTTTAAACAGCACCTGTCAAAAAGCATTATGCTGTATAAGGTGTTTATTCATAGTGAATAGAGAAAAGTACCTTAGTGCCCAAATGCTGCGATATTTTCCATCTGAAAGTTACTTGGGCCTCGCTAAAACGTTTTTTTCACAGTAGTTCCTATTACATATTTCTTTATCTTTCCAATGTGGTATATGCACACAGACTTTTAATTTTCAGTCAGCCAGCCCAAGCGCTTCCGGTGAACTGTCTTGCTATTACAAAATCGCCACTTTTAAGATCTGATATATTAAAAAATCAGTGATCTTCACTGCCTGATAGTTATACGATATAAACTCAGATCAGGCAACAAGCACTGCAATAAATTCCATTTTTCTACGCCATTTGTTTAAAATATTGAAATTTATTTTACCCCAGTATTTTCAATGGTGTTTCTAAGCTAGCCACTGACAGCACTAGCATTTACATGCTCTTTCATCTTGTTTTACGCTTGAACAACTAAATGAATGCTTAAGTCTATTTAACTGATTGTATTTAAATTACATTACAACATCAATTCACATGAGGGATATATACTGTACATAAAGCATTTATCTTCTTTAAATAAAAATCTAACACATTTTTGATTTAAGGTTTTAGGACACTACAAATTTTAACAACATATCTTTACCTACTGTATTATATTATATTATATTATATTATATTATATTATATTATATTATA
>CAIGQW010034901.1:712291-734158 GCA_903798125.1 Danio choprae
AAAAAAAAAAAAAAAAAAAAAAAAAAAAAAAAAAAAAAAAAAAGGATCACAAAACCTTACAGGCCATAACAATGTAATATGAATAGTTTAAAAACAAAATATCTGGCAGGATTTTTAAAGGAAAACAATTCAATTGTATTGTATTGAATTAAATTTAAAGTAGCAACATACATGTAACTACATACAGTAGCAACATGATATATCAATATTTTAGCACATATATATCCTGTTATATCATCATGTCATGGTTATGTCGTGGTCGCAAGTTTTCAGTATTCAGTTAGTGATCTGTTTTAAAATAAAATATAATTATTATATAACATGTCTGTCTAAAACAAACGGTTTAGAGTTTTACAAAAGCTGTCGAATATGCACACTTTAGCTTTAGCCAGGATTTCTTGTTGTCTGTCAGCAAAATATTAAAATTCATATATTTTGGTCTTGGTTTTAATTATAAAAGTCCTAAATAGTCATTTTCTGAAGTCTTAAATCAATATCAGAAGGAACACAGAAACTATATCTGATCTTACAGTGGGTTGTTTAATTATGAATTTATTAGTGCCACGTGCTCTTAGCATTTATGCTAGCAAGTGGGATCTTCGGATAAAAACTTTAAAATACTATAAACAATACTATAAAGAAATCAGCACTTTTATTAAAAGAGTTAAAAAGGAAGTAACGTGTGTTTGGCAAGCACAGAATTATTAAAATTTCATCCGTTTTTTAATAAGATACTAGACAGAATTTCCTTTAGTGAGCAGTTTTTTTCTTCCTCAGCTTTTTGAAATGGCAAAAGTAAATCCAATTATAGAATCAGCCATATGGATTACCATAACCCCGTGTGCCGGTATCCATACGGATTTGATAATTAGCAGTTTGTATCTCCTTGGTGAAATTGAATGTGTGCAGGTTTGCTCCCTGCGCTGCTAGATGTCGTCACTCATCTGCTGTGCGCATGAATCCTTCTCCATTAGCCCTACTGAGAACAATAACACTCAGATGATTCAGGGCAGTTTATATATGCCGTGATCTGTCCTCAATCCAGCTTCTGCCTGCATGTGTATCAAAATATATAATGCAGCGTGAGATTTTACCCAGAGGAGCTTTAACCTTCAGCTTCACCCTTCGCCTCATGCCGCTCTGAATATTTCAGCACGCTAATTCTTTTTTAATGCTTCCTCTCATTTTCAGACATAGAATCATCGTAACCATTGTCCTTTCTTTTTTTCATTCTTTATTACAGCATTTGTTATACAGCATTTATACTGAAAAGTTAAATTAGCAGAGTAGGCTTTTGATAGGCAAACAGTTAGATTGTACAAAATAGGAAAATTGCATAGTATCAACTTTAGAAACCACATAGCAACTGATTAGCAACATACTCACAACCACTTTTTTATATTTTATCATCTGCACGGGCAGGTTCAAGAAATGTTTAAATATGTATACTGTTTTAAATATTATACTATTACTGTTCATTCTTAATGTCAGTATTTTATAATTAAGTACTGGGTTTTTACAATTAATTAAAACTACAACCATGCAAATAAAATAATTTGTAATACTTGAAATAAAATAAACATTAACTTGTTTTTTTTTCCACAAAATTAAAATTAACTAGAAAGTATAAAAATAAACTTCATTTAAATTGTTAAAGAAAACTTTAGTCATTTTTTTATATTTTAATCAACTTATTAGAATTTAACATGTTTTTATTTATTTAAAAAAATGTGGTAATATAATAATAATGAGCTAATAATGTTTAAGTGTTTATTGGAGGTTTTAACTGGCTTTTTAATTTTGTATCTTCAGTTTGCATTTTAATTTTAGTGTGGGTAGTCATCTTATTTTTATGTAAACAGTTACAGATGTAAACAATATTTTTTTTAACCTATACATGTATGTGTGTTATTTGTTATGTTTATATTAAGATTTGATTTATTATTTTATAACTAACTCATTATAGATGAATTGATTTTGTGTGCCTGTCAACGTTGTTTTATCATTCATCTGCTAAAAATAATAATTAGAAAAGTTATGTCAATAATATTGTTACTTTGTGCTGTTATCTGTTATTATCAATATAGCTGTGATGCATTTCTTGACCACATATCTAAAATGAAACAATCCTAGTCAGTAATATTTTACATGATGTTCAAAAGACTGTCAAGAAACATTTATAATCATGACATAACACGTCATGAAAATGAATTATATTTTATGCATACTTATGACAACTGTCATTAAGTGTCATTAGCTCAGTTATGTCATTGTAAATGCAAAGGTGACATTATTTGACATTGTCATGACAACTTGACAACATAACTTGTCATATATCTGTCATAAACATAATAATGTAATTGTGTAATTGATGTAATTGTATCATCAAATTTATAACTGAATCATTAGTATTTTCCTTGACCTCAACTACAGTGGTACAAATCGAATTGGTCATTAAAATGTAATACAATGTCATTAATTATTAATAGCGCTGTTATAAAATTATTTAACAGAGTATTTACCCCTTTACTAAGAAAGTTTAATGACTAAATCATTTTGTTTCACAGAAATAAAAAAGTGATCTGAAAAATATTCATGACACAATTATACTGACCTCATGACAATCATGTTTATGACAGAGTTATGACAAGTTATGTTGTCTTGGAAATGTCAGACAGTAAAAAAGACAGGCTTTGATGTATTTATTTATGTCAAGTTGTCAGACCAAAGACATTTTAAACAATGTCATGATTAGAATGGATACAGCTGCGAAGTTAATGAGAATTATTTATATTATTAAATTACCAATTAATTGTATTTTATTAACACCTACCCCTAACCCAACCCTCAAAGAAATGTAAAAACAGTAAATATACAGAGTATTATTTATATTATTAATTAAATTACCCATTAAATTGTATTTTATTAACGCTTACCCCAAGCCCAACCCTAAACCCACCCCTCACAGGAATGTAAAAACTGTAATTATACAGAGTATTATACATAATACTTATTAAATTACCCATTAAATTGTATTTTACTAACGCCTACCCCTACCCCAACCCTCACAGTAATGTAAAAACAGTAAATAATGTTGTACGGTAATTGTATTGTTGTAATAATTTATCTTCCGGCCTCAGATGTATCCCTTTTAGATTTTACCCAATATTTACCCAATATTTACCCAATTAAATGCAAAAATGACATAACTGAGCAAATGTGTTACATCAAGATTATAAAGGTGTCATGACAGTCTTATGAATACCCTCTTCTACTAAAGTGATACCTTTTATTCCATTAATTCTACCAAATATTCACTAACATACGCAAAGACATGGTTCAGAATATCTATCAGTGCTGTTTACGCTCATGAAGATGAATCAGTCCATATTAAAGCCTACAGTCTGTGACCTGATCTCGAATCTGTAGTGTGTTCAGAACACAGAGGTTATAGGCGTTTCTTTGTACGAGGCGCCCTGCAGATAATGTGAAATGACAGCTGTTGAATCCTCTTGTGGGACCTCTGCTCTCAGACACGGCGGGTGAGAAAAACACTGACCTCCATACAGATTGTGTCAGATTGTTTTCATGCAGCAAACTGAACATTGACTGAACACAGAATATGCTGTTAGGTAACAGAGCTGCTTTTAGCTGCCGTACCCCTCTCATTTCCCGGCAGGAGGTTGATTTACTGTTTTAATTCATGATTTGTTCTGAGCAATTTCTTAAAACTTATAATTAATGGCAAATAATAGAATGTTCTGTTCGGGTGGATTTGAAGGACTTGTACAGTACACGTGTTTTAATTTCAATAAGGGGTTACAGTTAACAGGGCTTTTTAGGTTGGTGGAATGTGTTGCTGGAAATAGCATTTAAATGAATACAATCTTAAAGGTTATGGAAAAGTCATTCAAATTTCTGTGATGAATAACTTTTGACTAATTTTGTTTTTAGATATGTTCTGCTCTGAAATACTTTTTAAATTAGTTAGGTGCTGCACTTTTGTAAGTGCGAAGCATCATTTTTTAAAAATATTGGGTTTAATTGGATTTTACAGTGCTTATGTATTTGTATGTCCTTCAAGAGTAAATGTGTTGTACAGTATTGTGACTAAACATCACAATGATAGAATATAAAGAAATAATTGTAGAGAATAGAGTTAAATATATACCGTTCAGGAATTACACTTACAGTTTTACTAAGCCACACTTACATGCTATTTCAGACCGAATATTCAGAGTAGCATGGTAAACAGTATAGGAAGCGCGTCACAGGTATTCATTGTTTAAAAATGAAACAATGTGAATATAAAACCAACTTCTCCTCAGTAAAGCAGGCTAGGCGGAATAACACTATTTACTTATGTTTTGTTGTTAAACTAAATAACAATCTACATTATCGATGCTGTAAAAGGTCCCTTATAAAATTGAAAATAGTCACATCAATCGTTCGCCTGAAGATTTCAGTGGCTGAACAACACTTCTGTGCATATAACCCATTCATAATACAACACAATCTACATCAGCTTTGCGTGACTAAAAGAGTTTTAAAACATAACATTACCTGTCTAAAAGAAATACTTCAGCCATGGTGTCATCCTTCCTCCAGTGTGTAAAACTAACTCCAATATTGATTCAGGATTTTAAAAAGTTTTGATTCAGCATTTTGATTTTACCGTGAATGCACGGCGCACATGCACACGTGCACGCGCCAATGGCGGATCTGCGTGACCAGAGATGCGCAGTTGAACAAATCTACTCTGTGTGTGTGTGTGTGTGTGTGTGTGTGTGTGTGTGTGTGTGTGTGTGTGCGTGCGTGCGTGCGTGCGTGCGTGCGTGCGTGCGTGTGTGTGCAGAGCGGCACGTCAGAGCTGAGATCATTAATATTCACAACACGAACCATATATGGTCAATCATGGACTTTCTGATTCTATGGGTATTTTATGGAGTAATAAATTAGCTTATAAAACTTTTTTTATGGAGATTTTTGAACTTACCGAAGCCATAAACCTACTATGTAGATATCAGAGAACAATTTAACTTATTTAAAAAATGCAGTATATGGCACCTTTAAACTTGTCTTCTAAATACCAATGATTACAACAGTCATGGAGAAATCAGAGTTTATTTCTGTTAATAATTTAGTCTGTTTTTTCCTCCACAGCTCCGGTGTTCTACTTCGGCAGTCAGGAGTATCACGTGGATGAGAGTGATGGTCATGTTGAAGTGGTTGTGTGGAGAACGGGGACAGATCTCTCTAAAAAGGCGACGGTCACTGTGAGATCCCGCAAAACAGACCCCGTTTCTGCTGAAGGTGAGTGACGCTCTTCCAAGTAATCATTTATTTTTTTCCTCTCTCTTTATCCAGCATTGGCTTATTTTCACACTGTATAAAATAAGCAACAATCATAACAGGGGTCATCTACATATAAAAGTCCCCATGACTACTAGATTTTGCCCCACACATAATTGTGATGGATGCTGCAATGAGTGCAATATGACATCACAAATTGTTGCATCTTTGTTAAAAACGTAATGTATTTAAAATGCATTTAAAATGTGACTGGTGCCACGAAACTAGTGTTATGTTTCACTGGTATATTTGTGGTGACCAAAAATAAGAATAAAAATTTACACATTTTTTGTTGCTTTATCTTGGAATAGGAAATTGTCTGATTTAAATTTATTGTAGCACTTCTGGGGAATAAAAATCTCAAACCTGAGTTTGTGTGTGTTTTGAGAAGTGTTACCTTACAGGTTCATTTGCGAACAGAAAAGATATCAGCATCGGCTCAACCAAAAAGAGTTTAAGGATATCAGCAAAATTCAATATTGTGAATCTTTACTATATTTAACAAAGTCCAAATAAAAGAAAACAACTGAAGTCCTTTTTCCTTTTTGACATATTTAATTTTATTTATTATAACCCTTTTTGTTGATTTAAATATAACTACCTATTTAAATTGCTGTATCGTGAAATACATCAAACATTGGAGATTTATTTACTACTATAGAAAAAAACCTACAAAACCTTTCATGGATAACACACATATCTAATTTCTCACTTTTATTATTTTTTATTTCAAGGGAATAATGTTATTGACATTATTGTTATTATTATTTATTATTATTATTATTTTATTATTATTATTGTGCGTGCGTGCGTGCGTGCGTGCGTGCGTGCGTGCGTGCGTGTGTGTGTGTGTACGTGCGTGCGTGTGTGTGTGTGTGTGTGTGTGTGTATGTGTACATAAAGACCCTGATTGTAAACAACAATAGTCCAAGTTATACTTATTTTTATTAAGACTATAAAATGTAGAGGGCTTTAGAGGTAGAGGGCATTTTGATTGATGTCCAGTGAAAGAAATTATGAAACTACATTTATTATTTGTGGAATATCTGGCTTATGTTTCTGCAGATCTGTACAAAAATGTCCATTTTAATTTATGTAAAGGCTTTCGTGTCCAGTTTTTGTCTTCTCTGCGAACTAAAAAAAAAAAAAAAAAGTAAAATGCTGAACTGGGCAGTCCAGTTGTATTTCATAAATGTGTGAGTGAACAGACAATGTTATTGACTCTCTCTCTCTCTTAGTCCTTGAACAAGTGACGCGTGGCATGAAAGACACAACTGTGAAATATAAAAAAATCTGTTCATCCAAGTCCTCTGTGCAGTCAACCCAAACTTAGCTAAGAGCTCTACACTGTATATTGATCCTTCAAAAAAAAGAGAAAGTCGAAAGCGCAGTCTCTCAGACGGAGGATTAATGGAAAATGAGGATCCAGAGCTTCTGCTGTTAAATACTGTCTGACCTCTCCGACCTTAGCCTGATTTCAGTGTGTTGATCTGCTAGCTGGAGTGGACTATGTGGGAATCAGCAGAAACTTGGACTTCGCTCCGGGTGTGAGCACGCAGACGGTGCGGGTCACGGTGCTGGATGACCTCGGACAGCCTGTTCTGGAAGGGACAGAAAGATTCGAGCTTGTTCTCCGAATGCCCTCCAATGGAATTCTGGGAGAGCCGGCCAAAGTCACAGTCTTTATCAATGACTCCATTTCAGACCGTGAGTGTTTTCACACATACATATACACTTGAAGTCAGAATTATTAGCCCTCCTGAATTATTAGCCCCCTGTATATTTTTTCCAACACATTTCTAAACAATAGTTTTAATAACTAATTTCTAATAACCAATTTCTTTTATCTTTGCCATGATGACAGTACATACTATTTTACTAGACATTTTTCAAGATACTGGTATTTAACTTAAAGTGGCATTTAAAAACTTAACTAGCTTAATTAGGTTAATTAGGCAAGTTAGGGTAATTAGGCAAATCATTGTATAACAGTGGTTTGTTCTGTAGACAATCAAAACAAATTGCTTAATGGGGCTAATAATATGCAAATATCAAATAATAATATATAAAAAATCAAAACTGCTCTTATTCCAGCCGAAATAAAACAAATGAGTCTTTCTCCAGAATTCTTTGCTTAATTTCTTCTTTCATTTTTCTTCATTTCTTCCTTTTTTTTTTAAATTTTTTCTTTCTTTCTTTCTTTCTTTCTTTTTTTTCTTTCTTTTCTTTCTTTTCTTTCATTTCTTTCTTTCTTTCTCTTCTTTTTTCCTTCATTTCTTCTTTCCTTTTTCTTTCATTTCTTTCTTTCTTCTTTCTTTCCTTCCTTCCTTCTTTTCTTCTTTCCTTCCTTTTCTTCTTTCTTTTTTGTTTTAATTGCTTTTTCCTTCATTTTTTTTCTTTCTTTGCTTTCTTTCTTTCGTTCTTTGCTTTTTTCTTTCTTCTTTCCTTCATTTATTCTTTTTTCTTTCCTTCCTTCCTTCCTTCTTTCCCTCCTTTCCTTCCTTCCTTCCTTCCTTCCTTCCTTCTTTCCTTCCTTCATTCCTTTCTTCTTTCTATAGCAATGTATAAATGCAATTAAATTGTCCAAAGTGCTTTACAATGATTAATAACCAATAATAATTGATAATAATAGAACAG
Organism: Danio choprae; assembly: GCA_903798125.1. NCBI lineage: Eukaryota > Metazoa > Chordata > Actinopteri > Cypriniformes > Danionidae > Danio > Danio choprae. Next base: position 720,281 of record CAIGQW010034901.1, read on the forward strand.
CAAATCAGCATATTAAAATAGTAAAGATATTATAAAATAATAAAGATTTCTAAAGTATCATGTGACACTGAAGACTGTGGTAATGAACAACTCAGCTTTAAGTCACAGAGGAAAAAAAAAAAATTTAAACAACAAAATTTGACAGTTTTTTACTGTATTTTTGAACTAATAGCTGCACACTGAAATGAGCAGGTTCATTTAAAAAAAACATTTATAAAATCGTACTGATCACAAACTTTTGACCAGTAGTGTATGTCATTTCACAGATCTGTCTGCTACCTACAGAATGAATGAGCCACGTATTACTGTGCCTATTTTTGTCCATTATATAGAGGTGGATTGCTGTATTAAAGAGTCTGCATGTTTTTATTCTCTTTCCTCAGTGCCGAAGGTGCAGTTTAAACAGGCAGTCGTGACTGCAGAGGAGAGTGAAGGTCATATCACTGTAATGGTGCACCGCAGCGGAGACATTAAACACAAGTCCAGTGTCCGCTGCTACACGCGGCAGGGCTCAGCACAGGTGGTGTCCGACTTTGAGGAGAGACCAAACACTGACGCCTCCATCGTAACTTTCTTGCCTGGTAAATAACCTCCTGTGTAAGATTGGACGTTGAATGGAGAGAAAAATAACTGCATTAGTAAACAAGTGAACAATTGAATGAGCAAATGGTTGAATAATATTACAAAAAATCACACTTCATCTGTTTGACTATATTAAAGTTTCAAAAATATGTTTTTAATTTTCTTGAAAAATATCATTTTATTTTACAACTTTTTTATCTGTTTGATCGATTCACAATTTTGTTTGTATTTTTATTCTCAACGTAAACAATGTAACTACAACATAATTCAGTTTTCTTTTTCAAATAATAATAGAATGAAATAAATGAATAAAGTTTTAAACAAGGTTTAATCATTTAAATCTAAAAATTTAATTTGGAAAACTTGGATTAAAACTCTTAAATAATTTGGATTTATTTGATCTCTTTAAGAGGTGTCAGATATACTTATTAATTTAATAAATAGGTTTTAATAATTAACCATCTTATTATTTATTAATAATAATTAAGCAATTTCAGTAAAACAGTTTAAAATAAAATAATAATCTATTGGTTGATGTACAGTACAACTTTGGATTTTAATAATGCATTAGTAAATGTTGAATTATGATGAATAAATGTGAATGAATAAATACAATAGCTAACATTAACTTATGGACCATTACACCATTATTTTACAACAGAAATGTCTATTTGGCATTCATGAAGTAAATGTAAAACAAATTACTTGTTTAATATCTTTGCAAAAGAGAGACATGAAATATGAAGGCAAATGCTTCACAAACTTGCCTTGAGCATATTCTATATGTTTAGAAATGCAAGGGAAAAAAAGATAAACATTTCTATCCTCAAAAGTAGACATTGGGTTTAGCTATCAATTTGAAAAAATGTTTTGTATAAAAAATAGATGATCATTCAGCCTGTCATAATCATGCAAACAATTTCTCTCATAACCTTGCATTTTTCCCATTCCTCGTTTTATGTTTTTGACACAAAAAAAGGTGTTCTGTGTGAATAGTAAAAATGTTCTCTGCAAAATGTTCTGCACTACAGTCCTTCATAGTGCGTCATCATGCAGCTGGATCATATTTTTCTCCTAACTGTGGTCTAATAGTAATGTTTGCTTAAATTGATTTTTAAAAGATGAAAAATCACAATTTCTCAGTTTAAAAGCAAATACAATTCTGCAAACATTAAATTAGAATTGCTGAATAAAATCACCCCTCCATAATTTAAGTAAAATAATATATTTATGCTAGCATATAGAATTATAAACCAAATAAATTAATAGGTGTGCCAATTAATGCTCAATTAAATGGTTTAAAATCTCACATTTCACCTGTAGTTGCTCATATTCAATATAAATGAGTAAAATATAAAAAAGGGATGACCCTTTATTTAAATTGAAATGAAATAGGGGATACAGCTGACTACATTAATCTAAAACAAGCAACAAGTAAACTATCGAATATGCAAGTGAGTTTTAGCTGTTCAATTCCATGTTAAAATTCACACTATTCACTTTTGTTTGTCTAAATTTAGGTAAATGATGCAATTTTATCCACTCAATATGTAAGCTATTGGATGAGGAATTGGGAAATATAGCTGGATAAATAAACGGACTAACAAACAATCAAACAATTGAATTAAGAAAAAGATTAAACAATGTTTTTTTATTATTTAAATCCTGCACCTCACTTTTATTTGCCCAAATTCAATTAAAACATGCAAGCGATGACCCTTAATTCAAATTCGCATGTAATGGAGCAATAAAATTGAATGAACCACAAAAAGGACGTACAAATGAACAATGAAATAAGTGAATAAATTAAATGGCATCCCATTCTTAATTTTAGTCATTCGTTTTCCTTCGGCCTAGTCCCTTTATCATCAGTGGTCACCACAGCGGAATGAATTGCCAACTTATCCAGCATATGTTTTACACAGCGGATGCCCTTCCAGCTGCAACCCAGTACTGGGAAACATCCATACACACTCATTCACACACATACACTACAGCCAATTTAGTTTATTCAACTCACCTATAGCACATGTCTTTGGAAACCGGATCACCCAGAGGAAACCCACGCTAACACGGGGAGAACACACACCGTGGAATGGGCGATCCCTATTCTTGATTTATTTGCCCAAATTCAAATAAGTTAAGTTCAGATGTAATGAGACCATGAAACTGAATAAACAAACGAATATGCAAATGATCAAATCAAGTTGAATTAATTCCCCTATTTAAATGGCATCGTGTTTACCATTTATTAAACCCTTTATTAAAGCTTGGAGGTTGAATTGTAGGAAAAAAACGAATAGGTGAAAATGTTAAATCAAATGTAAACATAAATAAGTGAATGAATGATCAAACAAGTGAATGATTTAAACAGGAGAAAATCTGACACTTTACGCTTTACTTGATATCTGACCTAAAGCTTTCCTCGTATTTTTCATGGAAATCTAGTGAAAAGAAAATGTTGGTGTTGTCTTCATTCAATCTCTATGTTTTGGTGTGCAGGTGAAGTTGACAAACCGTGTGTTTTGAAACTGGTGGATGATTCAATTCATGAGGACGAGGAAGAACTGAGGCTCGTTCTGGGAAACGCAAAGAGTGATTCCCTATACGGAGCGTCCATAGGAAACCAGAACGAAACACTCATAAAGATCATGGACAATGCTGACAGTAAGAAACAAAAATACAACATTTGGTCACACTGCATTTTAAGGTACAATTCATGCTATTACCAAACCACTAACTATGACTTTTGCTTCAATGAACTCCTACTTTGCTGCTTATTATAGTTATTGAGGTAGTAGTCGGGTTTAGGTATTGGGTAGGATTAGGGATGAAGAATAAGATCATGCAAAATATCTGTCAAATAAACAGCCAATATCTTGCAAATAAGCAGGTAGTTGATAGTGAAAATTGGTCCTTAAACTGAAGTGTTATAAACATCACAGCAGTTTTCATTTGAAATGCACTTCAGATAAATGTTGAAGGGATGGTTCACTTAAAAAAGACAATTTAGTCTGTCTCCACACTAATACATAAAAAAAAAACATATTTTTTTTTTTTGGCCATCCGTCTACACTGAGACTGTGTTTTTATGTAATGAAAATATATCTTTTTGAAAACGCTGTCCAAAACGGATAAATTTGACAACTGTATCGCATAGTGGACTGTGAAAAGGCTTTTGAAAACGATGAAACATTTTAGTCATGTGACACAGTCATGTGACCAGTTCAGCTAACATGGCGGACAACATTGTAAAGCAGATTTGACAGCTTCATTAAAGATTAATGTCAGTTAGTACATGCTTCATACTGCCTCTCTTCAAAGGACACGGAATGTTTACTGGGAGCTATTGATCAGGGGTTGAAGCAGACAACAGTTGTGACATTATACTGCAACGTTTGATAGAGACGAAAAGTAAATAAATGGCAGGCGAATGTGAGTCAGGTGAAAGCGTCTTATGTCTGTGCAAATGTGCAGCATCTATTTTCTGTTGAACACAAAGGAAGATCATTTGAAGAATGTTGGGAACTGGTAGACATCCATAGTAGAGAAAAAAATAACACTATGGAAGTCAATGGCTAGCGTTTTCCAACATTTTCAAAATATCTTATCTGTGTTCAACAGAAGAAAGAAACAAATTGAGGGTACAAGTAAACGATGACAGAATCAACATTTTTTTAGGGTGAACTATCCCTTTAACATAAATACCTTACATTTAGGTTCAGATGTCTGTAGGATATCTCAGTAATTCTCTTTTTCATGAACAAAAACTCCTCAAATCTTCTTTTTCAGAGTCCATCATAAAGTTCGCCGAGACGAAGTTCAGTGTTAGCGAACCAAAAGAGTCTGGGCAGGTGATATTAGTAAAGATCCCCATCCGCAGAACAGGAGACTCTTCCAAAGTCTCTCTTGTAAGGGTGCACACTAAAGACGGCTCTGCCATATCCGGAGAAGACTATCATCCCATCTCCCTCGGTGAGGCTTCTGGGGGCCAGAACGGGTCATTTGCATTTCGAATGTGCTGCATCTAATTATCCTTTGTAGATTGGCAGGTGGCTCCAAACAGTTTCCGAATTGCATGTATTCCCTACATCAGGTTATATAGAGTTCAGCATGCAAATGATAAATGCAATCAGGTGTGGAAGTGTTTAGGAGAAGAAATACCGGTGTTTATCATCTAATGCAATCAGGTGGTTTTGTGTGTGTGTGTGTGTGTGTGTGTGTGTGTGTGTGTGTGTGTGTGTGTGTGTGTGTGTATATATGTGTGTGTGTGTGTGTGTGTGTGTGTGTGTGTGTGTGTGTGTGTGTGTGTGTGTGCAGATGTGGAGTTTAAAGCAGATGAGATCGAGCATGTAGTTGAAGTGGAGGTTTTGTTTGACGGCGTAAGAGAGATGAGAGAGGCCTTCACTGTCCACCTGAAACCAGACGAGAACATGATTGCTGAAATCCAGGTGAGGAAGGGTTACCCCAAAAATGAAAGATTAGAATTAATTTACCCGCAATAGCCTAGGGGTTAGCGCGCTGACATATGGTGCAGTAGCACTTCAGGGCGTCCCGAGTTCGAATCCCGGCTCGAGGACATTTCTCGTCCCTACCCCCTCTCTCTCTCCAACTTCGCTTCCTGTCTGAAATACTGTCCTATCTACTTAATAAAGGCCAAAAATAAAAAAATCTTTAGAATTAATTTACCCTCGTACAGTGGTGGATGAAGTATACCAGTGCAGATACCCTAAATACATTTACTCCAGTAAAAGTATAGAGCGCTTCGTTTCGAATTTGCCCTAGTTTTATTATATTTAAGTTTTTAAAACTAAGAAGCATGTACTGATGAAAATAGTTTTATTTAGTCTATTCACAAAACTTGTAATAAGATGTTGCCATCCAAAGATGCAAGTAAAACTAATGCAGAAAACTGTAATTTGGCATAAACACTTACAAATAAAGAGCTGTTTCTGTCAAATGAGTCAAAGAGAACAAATCATCACCTCCTGATAAACTGGGGCTAAATATATATTAAAATAAATTGCACTTTCCTGGGTGGCACGGTGGCTCAGTGGTTTGCACTTTCACCTCACAGCAAGAAGGTCGCTAGTTCGAATCCTGCCTGGGTGTGCATGTTCTCCCTGTGCAAGGGGTGAGTTTTCTTTAGGTGTTCCGGTTCCCCTACAGTCCAAAGACATGCACTATAGGTGAATTGGATGAACTAAATTGGCCGTAGTGTATAGGGGGTCGCTCACCGGATGCGCCATTCGGCGACGCAACACGGTACGGTGCGCACATGACAGTTGACAGTATCACACACTCAGTTTTTTATGCACATTTTCAAAATTGTATGCCCATCTTGGTGTTTCCATAATGAATTTGTATGCAATAGTCCAAAATGTGCATAAAAAGGAGGATGGAAACATAGCCATAGACTGATAACCTCATTCTCCTGTTCAAAATAGGAGAAATTTTCACTTTTAAAAGTAATTTTAATTAAAAGGCTTTCGTTTATCTTCAGAACATAAATGAAGATATGTTCAATACAATCTGAGTGATTTCTCCATTCAAATTCTGTTCACTCAAAAGTGTCATGCTTTAAAACATTCATAAAGAGATCAAAAGGTAAATCCTTTTGAGTTAAGCAGTTTAATCCATGCATTATAATGAGACACGGTCATTTTATATCAGGAACAGATTCAATTCATGATATTACACATATAAATGTTAATCAGCTAACATAAAACCTTAATCATATAACCTGCTTTCTTGCAGAAGCTTAAATGTAACGTGACATGCAAAAAAAAGAACCTGATTGGTCAAATATGAATTCTGTAAACATGGATTGCTGGTCAATGTTTATCTGTAGAAAAAAAGCCTAAATTAAATCTGTTAATCATATAAAACAGAAACCTTGGATTAAAACTTTTAATTAATTTGGATTTATTTGATCTCTTTAAGAGGCGTCAGAGTTTGTGTAAACAATGGAGGGACAGAAATCTCTCTGATTTGATTGAAAATCGTTTCATTTGTGTTTGGAAGATGAGTCAAAGTCTTATGTTGGAACAACTTGAGGGTGAGCAAATAATGACAGAAATTTGAAATGAGCTGAATGGTTTAAATTAAAAATCTGTGCCTGTTGTATTTGCAGATGACTAAAGCAATAGTGTACATCGAGGAGACCAACAGCATGGCTGACGTCACGTTCCCTTCACTGCCTCATATTGTGTCGCTGCTTCATTATGACAATGTCAGAACAAGCAAACAAAATGCTCATCCGCCCGCTGGATACCCCGTCGTTTGTGTCACGGTAGGTTTGTCAGGAGAAAAAGTCAGTCAGACAAGTTTTCCCACTCATTTGCAACTATCATCATTTATATATTACGTTTCAGTGCATTCCTAATGCCGTTTATGGGGTCTTTTTTTTCATCAAGCTTTTAATAGCTCCTTGAATTACAAGTGAATAAAAAAGATTTTAGGATTATAAAGAGTTTTCCAATCTTAAGCCATAAAAAGTGTGGTAATGCCTCAGTGCTTGTGCTTTCTTTCTCAGTGCTTGGACTTTATGAGCACAAGAAACAAACAGTGTTTAATCTTCCAAAAGCTCCATGTTGTTCCTTGTGATAAATTATTTAACAGAAGTCTGTTGTATCCAGAGCTTTCTTTAAAGTATTGTGATATTACTAGAATGGTACTTTGATGTGTGTACCATGGTATTCAATGATTACCATAATCATGTAGTATTTATTATATTTTATGTGACCATGGTGCACAAGATGTTGCATGGGTATATTTTTGGCAATATTCAAAAATGCTTTGTACATTGTACATGCATACATACATACATTGTATGGGTCAAAATGATAATCTTTTTCTTTTATGACAAAAATCATTAAAATGTTAAGTAAAGGTCATGTTCCATGTTCTTCCTCCTCCTCCTCCTCCTCCTCCTATTACTAAGTGTAATATATCACAACTCATTTTGCACACATGGCACACCTGTCTTTGGGAATTTTTGCCCATTCCTCTTTGCAGTACCTCTCAATCTCTATTAGGTTGGATGGGAAGTGACGGTGTACAGCCATTTTTAGATCTTCCAAACATCTTCCACTTACGGATGATGGAGGCCACTGTGCTCATTGGAACGCTCAGAGCAGCAGAAATGTTTCTGTAACCTTCCCTAGCCTTGTGCCTCGAGACAATCCTGTCTCGGAGGTCTACAGACAATTCCTTTGTCTTCATGCTTGGTTTGTGCTTTGACATGCACTGTCAACCCTGGGACCTTATATAGACAGGTGTATGCCTTTTCAAATCATGTCCAATCTACTGAATTTACCACAGATGAACTCCAATTAAGCTGCTGAAACATCTCAAGAATGATCAGTGGAAACAGAATGTACCTGAGCTCAATTTAGAGCTTTATGGCAAAGGCTGTGAATACTTATGTACATGTAATTTTTCATTTTTTTTTTATTTTGAATAGATTTGCAACAATTTGCAAAAATATTTTTTCACATTGTCATTATGGGGTATTGTGTGTAGAATTTTGAGGAAATAAATGAATTTAATCCATTTAGGAATAAGGCTGTAACATAAACAAATGTGGAAAAAGTGAAGAGCTATGAATACTTTCCGGATACACTGTATATATTATAATATATTATATTATTAATGAATTTAATATAATCACCTTTATTATTATTATTATTGTTATTGAAGTCATTATCATTGTTTATATTTCTGTGGAAACCACAATGCATTTTCACAGCATTATTTGGCAGTTCATTCCGCTGTGGTGACCCCTGATAAATCAGAGACTAAGCTGAAGGATAGTGAGTGAGTTAGTATTTAATATATAGAAAGTTCACCTATTAGAAATCTATATAATTTGATCTATATAATCCATCTTTATTGACTAAAAGTAAATTTGCCTTGAAAATAAACTTTTAAATAGGAATAAGAAATTATTGAACACAATTATCGAATATTTCTCTTTATGCCTGTTTATTTCTTCAACTTATCTAGGCCTGCAACCCCAAATATCCAGACTACGACAAAACGGGCTCCATCTGCATTAGTGAACGCATCAACGACACGCTGACTCGTTACCGATGGCTCGTTAGCGCCCCCAGCGGTTCCGATGGCGTCACCAGCCCCATGAGGGAGGCTGACTTCGACACCTTCTTCACATCCTCCAAAATGATCACCCTAGACTCCATTTACTTCCAAACGGGCTCCAGAGTGCAATGCGCGGCCCGTGCCGTGAATTCAAATGGAGACGAGGGTTTGGAACTGAGCAGCCCAATAGTGTCTATTAGCATGGAGGAAGGTGAGCCTGAAAGCATCCTATTAAGCGAGATCATGTAAAAATGCTTTGCTTTTGTACAGCAGCACCGAAGAACATTATATGCTTCTTCTGAGCTGCTGGTTATAATATACCATTTGCAAATGTGGAATTAGACTGTCAGCAGGTGGTAATAAGTCATGTTCCGTGTCTTTGATGTTCCTGGGCAGGGATGTGCCAACCGCGTAAATTGGGCACAGTGGGTGCTGAGCCCTTTTCTGCCAAACTACGTTATACGGGCGCCGAAGACCCTGGATATGCCAATCTCATCAAGCTTACTGTCACCATGCCCCACATAGACGGTGAGAGAATTATTTCCCCTTTTTGGCTGCCAGGTTGTTTGTTTGGTTCAAACCCTCTGAGAAAAAACCTTCTCACATTTACCCTTGGGGAAAAAACAGCTATTCTATTGTGGATTTGCGCGTTATTTGCTGTCAAAACTAAATATTACAGCTCTCTTCAAAAGCCTAAATCAAAGTCTGAAGGATGCATAAACATGAAGTGTCATGCTGCAAATTTGCCAGCTACGTTTTCCATCAAAATCATGTTTGTTTTCCGTCAGAGCCATGAAAATAATAAAAGTATTTCGGGATATAATTGTCAAGTTATATTTCACGTCAGATATCTAGGCCAAGCCTTTGACCAAATACGGGTGTGTTAATATTACCTTCCTAACTCATCAAAGCTGCTTTCACGTTTGATCAGAAAGTTTTCTGGGATGAAAATTATAAAGTATTTTGGGATGTAATTGTCAAGTTATATTTACGTCAAAAATCTAGGCCAAGACTTTGACCAAATATGGTTGTGTTAATATTACTTTCCTAACTCATCAAAAGCTGCTTTAAAGTGTAATTTTTCAGAGCTGTTCCTACAGTATTATGACACCCAGTGATAGCTTTCTTTATTGCATCTAAAATGTGCAATTTAATGATTATTTAATGCAAAAAGAATTATTTTCGATCATCATTAACTTACTCTAATGTTGTTCTAGGCCTGTTTTACTGCTTTTTTTGTGGAACAAAAAAGATATTATTGAAGATTCATTTATTTGTTCATTTTCTTTTCGGCTTAGTCCCTTTATTAATATGGGATCGCCACAGCGGAATGAACCGCCAACTTATCCAGCATATGTTTTACGCAGCGGATACCCTTCCAGCCGCAACCCATCACTGGGAAACATCCATACACACTCATTCACACACATACACTACAGACAATTTAGCTTACCCAATTCACCTATTCCGCATGTCTTTGGACTTGTGGGGGAAACCGGAGCACCCGGAGGAAACCCGGGTGAACATGCAAACTCCACACAGAAATGCCAACTGTCCCAGCCGAGGCTCGAACCAGCGACCTTCTTGCTGTGAGGCGATTGTGCTACCCACTGCGCCATCATGTCGCCCTATTATTGAAGATACTTATCAATATAGTGTTGTTTCTTGGATTGTCACAATATAATCAGTTTGTCTCACATAGCATATTTGTAGTCTTCTAATATGATGTGATATCTTGCAATCATAGTTATCTAAAGGTGTTCGGGAGGTGCATTTATTTCTCAATTTGACAACTTTGTGTTTTTTTTCAATTGTTCTTTTCAGAGCAATTCTACAGTTAATGACTCACTGATTTAAATGATTCAGTCAAAGCAAGTCACCAGTTAAGAACATACTAATTCAAACTATGCACTCAAATCGAGTGTCCAGTTATTGACTCATTGATTCAAACGATCCAGTAAGAGCTTCACACAAGCTTGCATTTCTGGTCTGGCGCATCCGCATGTGGGTGAAAAGTGCAGTGTGAACGTGGCTCGAGTCTTCTGTTAATGACTCAAATATTCAAATAATCCAACTGTCAGAGCAGGTATCCAGTTAACTAGTCACTGATCAAAATGATTCAGTCAGTGACTCTTCAGTTAACTAACCATTTATTCAAATGACCCAGTCAGAGCAAGTTTCAAGTTAGCAGCTTTCTGATTAAAAAATGATCCAGTCAGAGTAAGTGTCCATTTAACTCATTTATTTAAATGATCTGGTCAAAGCGAGTCTCCATTTAGCAACTTACTGATTCAAATGATCTGGTCAGAGCAAGTATTCAGTTAACAACTCACTGATCCAAATGATTCAGTTAAAGTAAAGTGAGTCTCCAGTTAACAAATTACTGATCCAAATGATTCAGTCAGAGTGAGTCTCCAATTAACTACTCATTGATTCAAATGATCTAGTCAGAGCGAGTTTCCAGTTAACAACTTACTGATCCAAATGATTCAGTCAGAGTGAGTCTCCAGTTAACAGCTCATTAATTCAAATGATCTGGTCAGAGCGAATCTCCAATTCACAACTCCTTGATCCAAATGATTCAGTCAGAGTGAGTCTCCAGTTAACAAATTACTGATCCAAATGATTGAGTCACAGCAAGTCTCCAGTTAACAACTCATTGATTCAAATGATCTGGTCAGAGCATGTCTCAAGTTAACAACTCATTGATTCAAATGATCCAATAAGAACAAGTCTCCAATTAACTAGTTCCTGTTACCAATTCACTGAAAAAAATGTTTTTCTTTCAACAGAATGAATAACGTGTACTTGTTAGTGAGCAGCATATAATGAGAAGTTGTCAGTTTGGATGTACAGTACCCTTAAATATTTCTATGCACACTTTAAAACCTCATTCAATATTCAAAGTTTCCAGAAACATATTTCACTCCTTGTTAATAGTTTACATGCCAGATTCTACAACAGCAAGCCAGTATCCTAAATGTGACTTTGGTTTGTAAATTGTCATGTATTTTCTCCAGGCATGCTCCCCGTGGTCTCCACTCGTGCTCTGTCCAATTTTGAACTGACTCTGAGCCCCGATGGCACTCGCGTGGGAAACCACAGGTGCTCCAATCTGCTGGACTTTAATGAGGTGTCCACACGGCACGGCTTCCTGACCGAAGCCACCCGCAATATCCAGAGCGTTGGAGAGACCCTGCCTTATCAGTACAGCCCCGTCCTCCGAGGCCAGGGCACTTTACGCTTCTACAGGAACCTGAACCTGGAGGCCTGTCTGTGGGAGTTTGTGAGTTATTATGACATGTCGGAGCTGCTCACAGACTGCGGGGGAACCATCGGGACAGATGGCCAGGTGAGACGGCTGAATTATAATGATCAGTGCCGCTGGTTTGAGACCATCATTATCTGTCTCTTGTTTCATTTTAGTTTTTAGAAGAGATTTAGCAGATATATAGCCCATAGCAAAATTATTATGATGATGATAATAATAATAATAATAATAGTAATAATAATAATACTTAAATGAATAAAATTTTTCTGCCTTGCATGTCAAAATTAAATGAATAAAAGTTTGTATTGTGATCTGGACACTGAATCAAAGTTTGGGGTCAGATTAAAAATATATAATAATTAAATTGAATTATTATTAAATATATTATTGTTATTATCATTAATATTAGTATATTTAATAATCTAATATTTAATAATAATTAAAAATAATAATAATTTTATTCTAATAAAAAGAGCAATAAATAAAAATATATGTAATATTTGTAATAATAATAATAGTAGCACATTAAATAATAATTACTAAATATATTTATTCAGCATTAAGTGACATTAAACACAGCCTTTGTTAGAAAAACATTGCGAAATCTTAAAAAATGCCCAAATTTAGAGCATTAATGTGTGCAGAAATAAACCTGATAATTAAATACCGAATAATTGTGATTTGACACTTGTCTTGTTCATAAATAAATTACAAGTTGTTTGATCAAAAGTATTACAGAGATTACACGGACAGCAAAAATATATAATTTTGTACAAACAATCAAAAAAAGATTCATGTTATACATTAGATCTCGATTTTAAGTAATGCTGTAAGTTATAATATATAATTAACATATTTAAATATTATTATTCCGTATCATTTTTATATGTATTAATATTTAGATAATTCATATTTCATATTTAAATTATAAAATTATAAAATGTTCAAATATTATATAAATGTTAAGGATAATATATTAACAAAATATGGTATATAAATAACATTAAGAAATCTGTATAATTTAAAGTTTAGGAGCAAAATATGCCACACATAAAGGATATCTTACCGGGTTAATTGTGTGTAGATAATTATGATAATAACTTACCATGTTTGAACAAAACCTTCAAGTTTCATCAAACTCGATGAACATCTCTCCATGAATGCACGTCTCCATACAGTTTCCTTTTTTGTTTTCATCTATTATTATGCACAGCCGTAGCTCTCCGCAGGTTTTATTTCTGCCACACTCTTCATTGTTCTCAACACAAGAGATTGACTTCACCGTAACCTGCTGAGCTTTTGTATTTATTCATTTCATTTCGGAATCGGAGGTCTTGCTTAAATGGCTCCTCTTTTCTAATCTCGCATCTAAATGTCTGAATGATCTGCGGCATTACAAAAAAAAAAACAAGCCTTTAAATCTGCAATAACTCCATAAAACGAGACGTGAATTCAAACGGATTCCTCTAAAGGACGCAGTCAGATCACGCTGAGGATTTTGAATATGAAATGCGGGGCTTTCCTGTGCCTCAGGATGGGAATTTGACAATGTTTCTTGGGGATTTTTTTTGTCTTGATTAAACCCAGTCCAGCAGGTGTTCAGACCAGCCTCATTACTGATGAGCACATTTTTGTAGCCTGTTTTTTCTTTTTTTATTATAATTGACTATGCAAATTAGCAAATGTTTCAATTCAATGTTTCATGACAGCTAATCTTCTCCTCTGACAGAATGCATCCTTGCTTATTGATGATTAACTTTACTTACTGACTTACAGTCTCTCCTGGTTATAGTTGTATTCAGAACATTACAAGATCTACAGTACAGGCCATAGAAACAACTAAAACAAAATTCGATAGAAAAAAACTGACATTTTGTGCGCTGTCATTCAACAGCAGTTAGATTTTTAAATATATAAATATATAT
>CAIGQW010034901.1:734558-755203 GCA_903798125.1 Danio choprae
ATAATAATAATAATAATAATAATAATAATGATAATAAAAGTTTGGTTAGTAGCAAATCATATTAGAATGGTTTTGAAAGGATGATGTTAAATTGAAGATTTTAGTCACAGTGATAAATGTAAACACATTCAAATAGGAAATGATTCTTTTAGATTGTGATCATACTTGACAATATGACTGATAGCAGCCTCTAGTGGAGAAGTGGGCTTGTTAAAAGTATGTTTCCTCAGTCTGTGTGTTGTGAATATGTTGTGGCAGGTGCTGAACCTTGTGCAGTCATACGTGACCCTGCGTGTTCCTCTTTACGTCTCATACGTGTTTCATTCCCCCGTGGGCGCTGGAGGCTGGCAGCACTTCGACCTGCACTCCGAGCTCCGGCTTACCTTCGTTTATGACACAGCCATCTTGTGGAAGGATGGAGTCGGCAGCCAAACGCAGGCGGATCTACAGGGCAAGTCATGAGTTTCACAAACAAGTTTAGTTAGCATTATCTCAAGTCTTGGCATTTTGATTCTGATCATTTTTATGCACTGTTATTCAAATGTTTGGCGGCTATTAATTGCTTTTTAGTTTTTAATTAATTAGTTTGTTAACAATGATGTCAGGGGTGTCAAACTCAGTTCCTGGAGGGCCGCACAGTTTACTTCCTGCTTAAATACACTTACCTGGAGGTTTAAAACAAGCCTGAAGGACTCAATTAGTTTGTTCAGGTGTGTTTAATTAGAGTTCAAGCTAAACTGTGCAGAGCTGTGGCCCTCCAGGGTTTGACATTGGTGTATTAAAAGGACAGAGAAGACCTTTAAAGTGTCATAAAAGATTTCAGTTTGAAATAAGGGATGTTATTTTGACCTTGATAGTAATTAAAAAATCCTAAAACTTGTGTTTTTAAATATTAATATTGTAATATTGTAATATTGTAAAATATTAGGCAGCACAACTGTTTCTGAAGGATCTTGTGATGCACTGATGACTGGTGTAATGATAATGCAAAAAATATATTACATTTGAAAAAATATATTTAAAATATATATTAAACTATTTTATTTTCAATTATAATTCAATTTGACAATATTAACATTTTTATTGTATTTTGAACAAACAAATGTAGCCAAAAGTAGTGTAAACTGTAGTGTTCAAATAATAGAATAGAATAGAATAGAATAGAATAGAATATACACAGTTTTCTAATTCTATTTCTATATTAGATCAAATACATGTAGCCTGGGCAACATAAAATAACTTAGTTAATAATAATAATAATAATAATAATAATAATAATAATAATAATAATAATGCAATCAAATAAATCCAAAAAATATATTTTAAAAAGGTGATTATTTTTTTTAAAAATCTATTATTTAAAATTTGAGGAACATTGAGGTTTCGTTTTATTAACATCAGTTTAGCGACCTACTAATACATTCTTAAAATCCAGAGTTGTATTTGTTAACATTAATGCACTGTGAACAAACATGACCAATTATTTAACTTACTGACATTAATAAACTTTAATAAATAATAAATGCTTTAAAGCTATTTTTTTCTTTTGTTAATTCATGTTAGCTAATGCATTCCTGTAATGAATACACTAATAACACTTTTCCAGACACTCAAAATCATACTTTCTAAAAAAAAATATATATATATATACAAATTTGAGCAGTATGTCATTTAATTTTAATTTAATTATATATGTAATACAGTGGCCTCACAGTGACATGCGGTATAGGTGAATTGGGTAAGCTAAATTGTCCCTAGTGTATGTGTGTGAATGGGTGTGTGTGGATGTTTCCCGGTGATGGGTTGCAGCTGGAAGGGCATCCGCTGCGTAAAACATATGCTGGATAAGTTGGCGGTTCATTCCGCTGTGGCGACCCCAAATTAATAAAGGGACTAAGCCGAAATGAAAATGAATGAATGAATGAATGTAATACAGTGGGGGGTATGGGTAGCTTTAGTGTGTATTATTTGTGCATCATTTACTGTAAATAGGTAGTGAATAGATAGCACATATCTGCCAAAAGTCTCATCCATTTTCTACAGATGTCACGTGGGGAAATAAAGAAATGGTACAGGATGTACTAGCCAGAAGCAGGAACAAGTAACAAGGTATACCATATTTCTAATTAAGAGATAATCATATTGGTCCATGTATTCTCTGCAGGAGCTTTATATCCCACCAGCATGAGGATTAATGAGCAGGGGAGACTCGTGGTCAACTTCCGCACAGAGGCTCGCTTCAGGGGCCTGTTTGTAGCAGGACATCCTGGTAGGTTCTGGCATTTCCCTCTTATAAATGTCTTCCTGATATGACATCTTATTAATTACATGTATGTGGACTTTACAAATTAAAGGGGCAGTGAACACAAAAATGAAAAGTTGCTGCCAATTTACTCAGGCCATTGAAGATGTAGACGTTTTTCTTTGGTTGGATATTAAGGAAGATTTTTAGCTGAAAGTGTGATCCTTGGCGATTCATAATATGTAAGTCACTTTAAGAGTCAAAAAAACATGTACAGGCAAAACTAAATGAATGCCTGTGGCTCCTGATGATACACTGAGGACTCATGAAGTGAAACAATCAGTTTGTGCAGGAAGCTGAACTTCATTTACAATATTATTGACTGTTTATTATTATGTTTTTTTGTTTGTTTTATATGGTTTGCTCAAAGCGCCAGTAACCATATACTTGCATTTTGTAAATCACCAAGGACCACAATTTCAGCCAAAGATTCTTAAAAAAAATACTATCCAAAAAAAAGGATAAAGAAATACTAATGAGAGTAAATTAACAGCTTGTTTTCATTTGTGGGTGAACTTCGTCTTTAATTATAGTATTGGTAATAACATATTATTGTATAAAAATATAATTTGCATAATATATATTTTCTTGTATCCAACAGCAAATATGAGGGGTCTGAAAACTACAGGTAAATTGAAAGATCATGTCTCTCTTTTATAGAATATGGAAAATACAGTTGAAGATAAAAAAATTAGCCCCCCTGTAAAAAAATGTTTCAAGCAAAGGTATTTCCAGCAGCATTTTCTATTATATATTTATTCTGCAGAAAGTCTTATTTCTTATATTCTGCTTATTAAATTAGTTATAAAAAGTATTATGTTTAAACATGTATTGAAAAACAATTCTTTCCATTAAACAGCACTTTGGAAAAATATTTGAAAAATTATTTAAATTTCACAGGGGGGCTAATAATTCTGTCTTCAACTGTATTTGTCTCTTTTATTTGCTTGACTCTCTGTCTCTCATCTGTTTACTCAACGTCCACAGTGAAGTCCATAGTAATAAGTGCAGATCACCCAGGCTTGACCTTTAACCTCACTCTGGTCAGGACGGAGCCGACCTACAGCCAACCGGTCCAGCAGTGGATGTTCATATCAGACTTCGCTGTCAGTTGACCTCTTTTTTTTCACCAAGTACATTTTTTGCTCTTGTTTTGATCATCAAGTTTGACTGTGCTGTTGTCAGTAAATCTACATGTAAGTTCTGAAGTAAAATGATGTGAAAAAGTAATGTAATGTTAAACTTGTGTGTCCTGCAGGTTCGTGATTATTCTGGCACGTACACAGTGAATTTGATCCCCTGTACAGCAGCTCTGAATGTGGAGTTCACGGTTCCTCCAGTCTGCAGCCCTAGAGAAGCCGTCACGTTTGATCTCAATATCCGCTTCCAGCAGGTAAACTGATGAATTATTCTCTCACTGAAGCAGAAGTTAAATAAATCCTCAAATCCATGTTAATTTTACCTTCATAATGCATTCAAAAGCTGTGTAGTATTTTCACATTCTGGATTGGTTAGACACGACAACTTAATATTGTTACAAACTGCCTAGCTACAATGACTGAAAGAGCTCAAACGTGTTAAGGTCCACATGAACCAGACGCTCAACCTTTTTGTTTTTCTGTATTGTTCCTAGAGGAATGGAATATTGAATGGGAAAGCAGTGGCCGTGGCTAGTTTTTTTGCTGTGAGGTGATTGGAGGTAGTAAAGTAGGCATTTCATTCAGAAAGATCGGGAAATGGGCTTTAGAAGATTTATTACAACATAACAGACACCTCCTTCTCACCATTTCTGTTTGTTGTCAAAACTGACCGTTGGAGGGGTGTGGTTATGTGTGTTAGCCACGCCCAGTACCTCAGACATATGTAATCTGACAATTTAACTGGAAACAAACAGAAAGTGCTTTTTTAGATTTCAATGAAAGATTACATAGGCGAACCATTTTTTTTTTCTTTATGACATGTACAGATGAATTGTTCACCACAAAACTAGCAATGGGAGCTAACAATCATAAGGTGCGTTCGACTTTTTGCAGCGCTGTGCAGACCGATCAAAATCTGTCTTAAAGCGGTGCATACCGGTTAGAAGTTTTGTGCGGATTGATACTGCGCCGACGCCACGTGACTGTCACATGTGGCTTCAAAGTACTGCAACAGTGCTCCGTGATCAGACGATTGATTCAGCCGGTGCAGCATCTGAAGAGCGACTGCAGGAGCTGCAATGATGACACCGATATTACACGACTGGCTGCATGACAACAACCACACTTGTACACATCATGCTTATTAAAAGACTACAAATATTTTACTGCAGTATCGTATTTATGAAGGCTAAATTGTTTGCATAGGTTTATTTTCGACCTTTTTTATACAGACTACTGTATTCAGCTCCATAAACTATTTAAATGATATATTTTAGTAAATAACCGAAATATTAACTCAAATAATTCTTACAGACTTGTAATAAAATAATTATCATCATTGATCCTGACACCCCTATAAAGGTTTCTTTAAGTAAAAAATTTTTTATTAAATATAAAAATATATTATTATAATTTGTACTTCTATAGTTTGTAGAGACTGTATTTAGTTTTATTTGTGCTGTAAATCTTTTGTTGTTATTGCAGTAAATAATTAAATAAATAAATGATCACGCCATGTGATCAGTCATCATAACTGCAGTAACTTTGAGCCCGGAAGTGTCTGGCTTGACGGCTCCGTTTTCAACTCCGCCCCCGCCTGCTCTCGGCTAATCTCGTTGATTGCCGGCTGCAGGCGTGCTGTTTCGATTTCATTTGTACTTTAAGAAGAAGAAGAAGTTAAGAAAACACATGCAAACAGAAAAAAACACTAAGAAATTGAGAAAACATCATCTTCAATTTGAAAACACACACACACACATGCAAATTCTCACAACACATGCAAATATAGAAGCATACTGCAAATAGAGCAGACAACAATTGAAATGTGTTGGGGCATACAAAAAAGTGTGTTTGGAGATCTGAATAGTTTTTTTGTTTTTTTTTGATCATATGGTTTCTTGTTGTTTGTATATTTTTTTTATTAAATGTTATTTTAATGCCATGTTAGCAAAAGTTACTCTCAGAACAACTCTTTATTAAGTCCGCGTGAAATGGAAGTTGCTGAGATTTTTTTTTTCAGGATGTACTTCCAACTGAAACAGAATATTGAGCAGAAGGCGAGGCTTTCTTTTGCGCGTCATTCCCTCAAAGCAAACTAACGGTAAGAGAGGGTATTAATATGCAGTTGCTATAGAAGCCCACAGGTTGACGTCAACAGAAGAACCACCATTCCAAACGTGGAAGCAAATGGTCAGACTTTCATTGAAGATTACCAAAACAAAGATTTTTTTTCAGTGGATTAACTTGCATGGATTAATTATTCACCTCAAAGTACAAATAAAAATCTAAACTAACCATATGATTTTGTTAGCACACATTGCTAGTTTTGTGGTAAACAATTCGTCTGTGCATGTCGATGAGAAAAAAAAATAGTTTGCTCTTGTAATCTAAAATTAAAATCTGAAAATGCACTTCCTCTTTGTTTTCAGTTAAATTCTTAGATTAGGTCTGTCTGAGGTATTGGGCGTGGTTAACATACTTAACCACGCCCCTCCAACTGTTCATTTTGACAACAAACCGAATTAGTGAGGAGGTGTCTGAGGTGTCTCCCGAAACCCTATTGCCCATCTTTCTTTACTTTACTACATCCAATCAGCTTGCAGTAGAAAAAACAAGCCACGCCCACTGTTTTCTCATTTAATATTCCATTTCTTTAGGAACTGTCACAATACGAAAAAAAAAAAAAAAACAATCGCAGCTTCCGGTTCATGCGGACTTTAAGAATAACAATGTGAGCTAGCAAAGTAAAAATTGTAAATTAAAATTTCCTGCTGACTTTAAAATAAACAAAAAACTCACCTCTCAGATCTCCGACTCTAAACAGGAAGCATTTGGGTTTGCCATTTTAATATAATATATATATAACTGGTTATTTGCGTGAGTTGTACAGTTACACCTGAAGTTCTTCTCAAGTAATATTGCTGTCTGTCTTTAGGTGAGTGACCCTGTGGCTGTGGAGTTCAGTCTGAACACACAGATGTTCCTGCTGTCTAAGAAAGCGCTGTGGCTGTCAGATGGATCAATGGGCTTCGGTCAGGAGAGTGACGCCGCTTTCTCTGAAGGTACATCTAATGTACCACATACTGTACACCTATTTTGGGCTTTTTAGCTTTTCGTAAAGGTTTTTTTTTTTAAGAAAAGTCCAAAATGCAAAGTCCAAATTTTAAGGGTTTCTTTTTTCGCACTTTATCAAGTTGTGTCTAGAAAATACATGTTTTCCACCCTTGCGTTAAGCCATGTTTCAGCAGGTCTTACACAAACTAGACTTCACAGTTTTAATCATATCTACATTTTTACCTAGGAATATGTTCATAAATAATAAATAATGTTAATAAATAATTATGTAAAAAAAATTTATTCTATATAAAATCGTGTTGAAAAATAAAATTCTGGATATTCATGGAATTTCTGTATTTGTGATAAAATAAAGGAACCCAACTTCCTCTCTGTAAAAACATTTAACTTTAATGTCGAAACTATAATTTTGAACCTAATTTCGTCCAATGTTCAGGTTTGTTTTTGTGCTAAAATGTTTTGTAATTAATAATTATGATGATACACTTCACTGAACATGTATACATAGACATCACTTTTTTGGAAGGACACTATATAAAATGTAACTGCAAGTTAAATATGTTTATATATAATATCCGCCCATTACACAACTCCTTAACTTTTCTGATTTCGATTGGAATGCAATGATAAAATCTAATAATCTATTTTATCAAAAAAAATGATAAAATAAATCTGCCTTTTGTAAAGCTGCATTGAAACAATAATTATTATGAAAAGCGCTATACACATAAACTTGAATTGAATTCAAATACTATTAAAAACTATTAACATTTTTTTACCCTATTTACTTGCAGTGTCTTGTCTTAACCAACACAATTACACCTTTGAAATCACATACCAACACTCTTGCACACACAACATTTCAAAAAAATTCAAGGCCTGGTTTGTTTCAGCTATGTTTTCACACAAGTTGTGAGATCTGTCATAGTCAAGTGAATGTAATTGCAGTGAGAGATGTCTCAGTTTCCCAACACTGAGCTTGTTCTCCTCCAGGTGACGTGATCTATGGACGTGTGATGGTGGACCCGGTGCAGAATTTGGGTGACTCTTTCTACTGTAACATTGAGAAGGTGTATCTGTGCACTGGAGCTGATGGATACGTTCCTAAATACAACCCCAGCAAGTCTGAGTTTGGATGCCTTGCCGACTCTCCGTCTCTACTGTACCGATTCAAAATTATTGTAAGTACAGTAGTAATGGTGCTAGTGCTAAATACAACTAAATTGTAATGTTCATTAATTCCATGAACTGAAATGAAGCTGAAAACATATTATTAAATTAAAAACTATTAAAAAAAAGAGATATAAATCAAAATATGAGTAATTGTGAGGAGTGTGATGGAAAACAAGTGTGTACTAAATGCAATCCCTGAACACATTATAATGACAAAATCTGTGATCACACTGGAACTTCTTGCGTACACAGTGATGTATCAACACAGCCCTCCATTATCAATATAATATGTAGTAAAACATGCATACATACATGGAAAAATGCCACTGCTGGATTTAAATGCTCAGTTGTTAAAAATAAAGAATATTCATATCTGTTCTAATTAGTGATGGAAGAAACCAAGCTTTTCAAAACTTTGAGTCAGTTCCTTCCCAAAAGTATTCACTGTTGCGAAGCGCCACATGCTAGGGACACCTGCTGGTCAAAATCATGTGCATGCAACAAAAGCAGGTATTAAAATAGGCTTTTTCCAGTGTTAAATTGAAAGTATAACCTACCAAATGCATTACTGTCAACTAATATCCTTAAATATCAAATATCCATGTTTATACAATTTCAAGACTTATATAGTTTAAATTAGATTATGTTAAAAATATGAAACCTATTGGGGGGTGGGGGGGGGGGCTGTTGATGATGGCCCACAGTGGAGAACCATATAGGGCTATATATTTATATAGGGCTATATATTTTGAATATATATAGGGCTTGACATTAACTTTTTTGCTCATCACCCACAGTGGCTAGTCATTTTCCAAAATTACTAACCACTTGACATTTTCACTAGCCAAAATTGTTGCTGTCAGGAAAATATATTTTATATGCTTAAATTTTAGTTTTGCTTGCTAAAAGTACTTGATTTTGTAGGTAAATAGTACTTTGATTATTTGAAATTTTACTTGATTTAGGTCATTAAAAATAACCTCTGATCACTTAAACTATGATATACATGGTAGCCTATACCAGCTGGTATACAGTAGTCAACATTTGAAGTGGATCAAAACCTTTAATCAATTTGGCCTAAAAGCAAAATCTTTGATTAACTTTATTTTTATTCATGTTGACTATGATACCAGTATCGCTTGTAGTTCTAACTAAACTATTTTAATTTTCAAAATTTTCTCCATTTTTATGTATTTACAGGTATTATTGTAGTTCGAACTTACAAATATTACATAATTATTATTCATAAGGTGACATGTCTTTTATTAATGTAAAATGCATATTATGCTGTTCTCTGTTCAAAGCGTGCACAGCGTGCCTCACCTCAGGGAGTGAACGAGGTAACCGGGCGCCAGTCTGTGCTAGATACCTGGAATGTTGCTCGGCGGCACATTTTGTGCAACAAACATGTAATATTCTTTGCAATGTTGCGTTTACATATGCAAACCGTGAAGAACTACACCACAGACGGGCCCGAGTGGAGCTTCACGAAACGGACTTCTTGGCGTGGCTCCACTCATACCGTCGGTATTGAACTCAGCTTGGTCAAGTACAAACAGCAACTGGCTGAGAATACTGTAAATCTCGTCATAATGAGCACTGAAGAGAGCACAGGCCTATTCAAGTCTAAATAGTGTAACTTCAAATGAAAACAATGAAAGTGGTGACGGGTGTATTAAATGAAAAGACACTAAATATATTTTCAACTATTAACTTTTTTTCATAGGCTACTTCATATATGCAGTAATTGAAGCGTTTGTTGCTTGAAACTGTTTGTTGCTCGAAACTGTTGTTGTAAATATAATACATAATTAAAAAAAAAAACTTTGAAAGCTGTCTGATGACTCAACCTTGCTTCTAGGACAAAGCGCAGCCAGAAACTCAGGCCAGGAGTTTTGGGAATGTGGACTTCAATGCTCTGCTGGCTGTAGATGACCCATCGGCCCTCTCTCTGGTCAAACAGCCTGGATCTGATGGCTTCAGACTCCATTCTACACCCCTCTTCCAGGTCCAGTTTTCATCATGGTTTACTATATTCTATAATTTTCAAATTGAGAATATACCTAAGGGAAACACGGCAATTTCACAAAAATGCCCATATATATCGCAAGAAAGCATTTACACCCAAATGAGGTTGTTTTTTTCAGGCATATTTCACAAAACTGCGATGGAAATGAAACATGCTTAGGGGCCTTTCAACACAGAACTTAAAGTTAAAAATGTGAGATGCAGCTTTTTTTTTTTTTTTAAAAAGCACCTCCTCCGCCATGTTAACATCATGCCAACATGCTACTGTAAACAGACCATTGTCAGCATTGTCCTGCCTCTGAGCTCTGATTAGTCCACTGCTTTGGAACTGACATTGATGTTGACATAAATGTTTACATTTGTGACAAGGCATCCTAAAAATGCTAAGAAGCTGCAAAAGATGCGATACGCAAATGCATGATTACACAGAAACACAGCAGAAGCGTTCTGTGTGAATGGCCTCTTAGTGTGTGTGTGTGCCACTAAAGGACACGTCTAGAGCTATTAGGTTTAAAAATTAACAATTAATTAATTGATTCATCATTAATCTGAATTTATGAAAATAATACAATAAATGTGCTCAAAGTTCAATATGGTTTAAAAGTTTATTATTCCTTTTTGGGAAAAAAGGAATAGGTTAAAAAATCACGCGACATACATTTTGCCCGTAGTTATGTGAATTGTTCAGAAACACTAGGTAAGTGGGTGAGTATTTTTGTTTATTATTTTAGGGAGTGTACCTTATTGGGATCGCATACGCTGAAGATTTCGGTTTCTTTTTCACATTTTTATTTTCTTTAGTAAGTTTAGAGGGGATCTTGTGTTCTAGATTATGTGGCTGTTGGTTTTGTTTAGTTCTTTGCTTGGCGACACTCTAGTTCCTTTTTCCCCCTTGTAACTTGTGGTTTGATTATATATTCAAATGCACTTTACAAAGCTCATATACATACTTCTCTTTTGTTGGCTTTATCACTTTTCCTTATAGATGAATAAACAAATTAAGTGTTAAGATTGTGTTCTTGTTTATTTCCATCCATTTCCTTCAGTAATAATATAATATTCTAAATGTCACGTCTTCTCTCCCTAGACAAATTGTTAAGTCGTAACATCCTCTCTTATTTTCTCTAGGTGGCAGTAGGTAGAGAGTGGTTCATTCACACTATCTACACTGTGCGTTCAAAAGACAATGCCAAACGAGGCATCGGCAAACGAAGTGTCGAACAGCACTTGATAACGTCAGGAGACCTCACAGAGTCCAGAAAACGCTCCAGACGCTCCAACAGAGATGTCCCCACACTGGCTGAGCAGATCGGCCCCGAAAACAACCGAGGAACTAACATCATGCACATCGCCCTGGACCGCAGCCGTCGCCGCACCACATCTGGAGAAGAGCTGTTCGCGGATGGACTTTCTCCACGAGGACTCAGTGGGCGACAGGCAGAAGAAGAAGCGGTGACGGTGGCAGGAGCTCTCGTGGGTTTGCTGCTCATCGTTCTTGTGGTCGTAGCATTAGCATTGGTGGTTCGCTCAAGGCGGACGGCGGCTAAAAAGGCCCCAAGAGTGTCGCCCAGCCTGCAGCCGGTCATTGTGCGGAGCAGTCTTGATAATGGGGACAGTTCAGAGGTCTGAGCGACTGATCTCTTGAAGACTGCGGCGTTCTCGTTGGTCACGCATTGGATCCGTTTGTTGGGTTTTTTTTTTTTTTTTTTGGTTTTAAACAAGTGCCTCTGACAGGTTTTAGCTTACGGAGAACTCACAACTTTTCACCAGTTCATCACCAACCCAAAGAAATCACCGTTCAGTCTCTCCATAATCGTGGTCGAGTGTCGTTTTTATGTGCTGATTCTGAGGCTTGCTTGTCCAGAAGTGGATTGTTGAGCTTTGCCCAGTCTTCAGAACTCTCTGGGGTATTCTTTAGTTTTCTTTATTAGATTTGATGTATATACCGAGACAGGATCTAAATTCAACATTTTAGTTCCATTAAATTCCAAAATTACATAACTTGTTACAAACAATTACATAATTACCGTTTCGGAGCTGTAATTTTTTTTTTTTGTTTGTTTGGTTTTATTTCCAATAGTTTAATATTTAAGTAAAAAAGAGCTGAACCCCCAAAAAGAACAAAAGATAAATACAAAAAAAAGCATAATTAATATTAGCTATTAATATGTATAATAGATATTATTATTTAATATATATGTTTAACATATCTTATGATGATGATTATTATGATTAATATTAAGAATAAGAATAACTAGGTTTGATTACTTTTCAAGGAAATAAAACAAGTAATTTAATAATTAATTTAAAATATTTTAAAATAATAACAAAAATGTCAATAATAATTCATTCATTCATTTTCATTTCGGCTTAGTCCCTTTATTAATCTGGGGTCGCCACAGCGGAATGAACCGCCAACTTATCCAGCATATGTTTTATGCAGCGGATGCCCTTCCATCTGCAACCCATCACTGGGAAACATCCATACACACTCATTCACACACATACACTACGGACAATTTAGCTTACCCAATTCACCTGTACCGCATGTCTTTGGACTTGTGGGGGAAACCGGAGCACCCGGAGGAAACCCACGCCAACACGGGGAGAACATGCAAACTCCACACAGAAATGCCAACTGACCCAGCCGAGGCTCGAACCAGCGACCTTCTTGCTGTGAGGCGATCGTGCTACCCACTGCGCCACCGTGAGGCGCGTCAATAATAATCATTCATATTATTATTATAATTATTATTATTGTTATATTTAAAGAAATAGACATGTAAACAAGCACACATTTGTTTTTATTAAATGTAATAATAATGATACACTTATTAAAATAACAAACTTAAGGGTTTGGTCTCTTAACTTTTATTTAATTTTATTTCTTAATTGGCTTCTTAATAGTACAGTTGCAGTAAAAACAAACCTTCAGCTCCTCCTGAGCCTCTCACTTTAAACACTGGATTTACCTTTAAATGGGAAACAAAGAAGCGTTTACAAAGATTTCATGTTTCTAAAAAAATATGTACTGAGAGTCATTTCTCATGGGTGAAATGGCGCATTCAAATGAACGGCTCACAACACAGACAACACTATTGTGTGTTTCACCTTTATTTATCTCAAATGTTAAATAAATGTTCTATGGTATCGTCTACTGTACTTAAGGGAGATATGATGTCTTGGGAGAGACAATGGCTTTCATTATTTGACTGCTCAGTGTATTTTACTGATATGCTGGTTTTAACAGCAGGTGCCAATCTCTCAATGGAGAAATGCTTAATATGCATTTCCCATCAAGTTGTCTTAGTCACAAAGTTTGCATCAATTATTGGAATTATCTTGTTGCTGCTGTTTTCATTAACATTTGTTATAATTGAGATGTCAGTATTCATGAGAAGACGCATGTATTAAATGTTGCCGTTTTATTTCACTGAGTGTTGTTGTATAATAAGGGAAAAACTGTGACACTGGAAATCCTTCAGATCTCCACATTTATCTTTTTTTATTTCCCCAGAACAGATTCAATTTTCTTCTATAAACGTCACTGTTATCGTAGGTCTCATCAAAGTGTTTGTGTATGCATCCAAAAACATATCCACGCATTTCCAGTTTACCTCCTGACAAGTATATTCCTCATCAGGCTGATAATATTTAAAAAGAAATGTGCTATGCAATAAAATCAGTGGATTGTTTCCATATTCACAAAGAACAACATTTTGGGCACAACGAAAGATTCTTTATGTTTGAGCTGGTATTTATGGTAAGATATTGTGTTTTTGTACATGGTTCACTGCTTAATATTTACAATGCTAAATGCATTTTTATGTACTGGGCCTTGAAGCACAAAATAAAAGTCATGAGACTTGAAAATGCACTAGCGATGAACATTGTTTCGTTCGTGTGTTGAAGCCAAGGCTATCAAGGAATCTTGTTTTCTTGTTTCAATTAAGTAAAGAAAAAGTTAATTGGCTGATCATGGGAAACACTACAGATGCCACAAGCTTCAGGTCACTTCCAAAT
Source organism: Danio choprae (assembly GCA_903798125.1). Lineage (NCBI taxonomy): Eukaryota > Metazoa > Chordata > Actinopteri > Cypriniformes > Danionidae > Danio > Danio choprae. The sequence goes on from CAIGQW010034901.1 coordinate 748,299, forward strand.
ATTTGTGAATAAAATAATTGGTGATGATTTTGAGCTAAATGGGGAAAAGCCATAATCACATTAAGATTTAACATGACTTGATTATTGCTTTTAACCAGTAGGTGGTGCTGTTACTAAATTTGTGTATGGCATCATGACATCAAATTTGTTGAAAAGGTAAATGAACAGTTTTGTTTCAACTTGAATTCCATCGACATTGATAAGGTCAATAAGACATTGATAAGGTCAAGGCTCCAAATCAAATTTAGTGTAAATCGGACCAACCGTCTAGTAGGAATTACGAAGTTTTATAATAATATGCTAATGCAAGTATAGCATTTTACAACTATATTCAAAATGGATGGACATAAAAATTTGATTTTGTTCAACTTAAAGTTGTAAGCAAAAATAGCTATTTTTATACATCCTGACCACTAGGTGGCTTTGTGGCAGAACTCTGCAGGTAAGTAGGTCATGGATCTCATAACACACAACCATCTGCAAATAAATTAACAAGAAGAAGAACACACGACCAGTTTGGACCAATTAGCTGAGCTTTTCTTTAAATGTCTTTGTGCAGTATTTGAGAACAGTTTAACCAAATTGAATTGTTTGGTGGTTTTTTTTTTGGTCTAAAGTATTCAATAATTCAATTCATCTTTATTTCTATAGCGCTTTTACAATGTAGATTGTGTCAATGCAGCTTAACATAGAAGTTCTAGTAAACTGAAACTGTGTCAGTCCAGTTTTCAGAGTTTAGGTTTAGTTTATTTTAGTGTGGTTTAATTTTCACTGCTGATAGTCCAAACACTGAAGTCCATCGTTGCGCAGCTCCACAAGTCCCAAACCAAGCAAGCCAGTGGCGACAGTGGCGAGGAACAAAACTTTGCCAATTGACGAAAGTGAAGGAAAAAAACCTCGAGAGAGACCAGGCTCAGTTGGGCACGACCATTTTTCTGGCCAAGCTTCCTGTGCAGAGCTGCAGTCTAGGCGCCGGGGGCTGGAGAACGCTGGATGTCCGTCGTGGAGAAGCTGCAGGTGTAAAGTAATGCTGGCTGTTTTCAAAACACTGCTTTGTGAATCTTCGAAGCCATTGCGAATGTTTTGTTTTTTTAATCAGCGGCTCACAGCAAGTATCACACTGATAAGGGCACTGTTTCATCCACCAGGGTTGATCTCTTTGAACCCATAAATCATGCAAATTCACTAAGATATACTGGCAGCTTTGGACTTTCAATTAAAAGCTTTCATTAAATTGTTTGCAGTAGCTTTGAAAGGTTGTACTAAAGTTACATTTGGTGTTTGCTTTGTGAATCAATTTGCTAGGCGATTTTCCAGCCAACAATTTTTAGTTCCTAGAATGTATTGTTGGTTAGCCAAGAAAGTTTTCTTTTACATAAATAGAATGTTCTCCATAGGTTAGGAAAATGTTTCCAGAATGTTTCTGGTTCCCCCCCAAAAAAAGATGTACAGAAAACATCCCAAGAAGGTCACAGTCCTAGCTGTTATATCTCTAACCGAGATTGAGTAAAATGGCTGAATTGTTTGCTTATTGGGGCTGTTTAGATCGTTGCAGAGTAAACCTTGTCTCTGGGAATTACATTTCACAGGTAAGAATGTTTTTTTTACCGCGTTTTTAGTGATTTTAACACTATGTTGTTATCAAATAACAGATATGAGCAAGCAGTGAAAGCTTTTTATGAATCTAAAAGTATAACGTCAGCTTATCTTAAAGACTATAGAAATATATAACTGTATAATATAGCCTTAAAGGGACTTTGCTTACCTATATATTTTTACTTACATTTTATTATAAAATAAAACGGCTGAACATTCATATAAATGTTTATTTTCACTCTTATTACTCTTATAATGAACCTGTTCGTTTCGGCTAAGATAAATGGCAATATTGACAAAATATTCTTACTAATTGAAGGTTTCCAAATAAATAAATAAATAAATAAAAACAGTTGAGGAAACAGTGGGGGGGGATTTTCTCATTTCCAAGAGAGCTTTCTCTTTCTAATATGTGATTAACATGTGTAACAGCTGAGCATCAGCACTGCACCAAAATCATGTCATATATAGCCCACATGAAGAAATACTGTATCGTTAGTAGTTTATGCTAAATACTAGGGATTTTGAACTATACTAAGTGTATTGCACTGTATACATTATAGTATTTACAACCCTTTGTTAATGAACATTACATCATACTATAAATACAGTGATCTGATAAACTGTAATAAATACTGTAGTATATTTTAATTTTTATTGCAGTAAATTGTAGTGAATTATAGTATATCATATAGCTGTAGAAATGTATGTTGTGTTACCATAGGATCACAACAGAATAATTCAATTCATTATAGTAGGGTTCAAACATACCATAGTATTTGCTATAAATTACTATTGTATTGTTTCATGTGGAAGTAGAGATAAAATATTAGAACACTGGTATTTTCACCAGCTAAAATTATTTTAAGTCAGTTCTTGTAGTGTGTCACTAGAAAATATCAGTTCACGTTTCACTTTGTTATTAATTGTAATGATGCAGTGTGATTTTTGTTTACAAAAGGAGTTTGACAGCAGCCGATCCTCCACGCAGACATCAGATCATTAAGAAGAACTGAAGAACGTCTCCAAGACACTTCAAGAAACCTGCCTGCAAAGCTTCAGTCCTGGAAACTGAACAATTATAGATGTGTAAAAAGCTATGTGTAATGTAAAAAGCTATGTGATATGTGTAAAAAGCTGTAACATAATAATATTTCATTACATTTATATAGCGCTTTTCTGGAAACTCAAAGCGCTATACACATTTTTGGGAGGAATCTCCTCTTCCACCACCAGTGTGCAGTATCCACCTGGATGACGCGACGGCAGCCATATTGAGCCAGACCGCACACCACACACCAACTGATTATTGGAGAGAAGAGGAGGAGTGATGAGGCCAATTTTGATGGACAGAGGCCAGTGGGCAAATTTGTCCAGGATGCCGAGGGTAAACCCCTACTCTTTTATTGAAGAACATAATGGGATTTTTAACAACCACAGAGAGTCGGGAACTCGGTTGAACGTCTCATCCGAAAGACGACGCTCACTGATGAGTATAGAGTCCCCATCAATATACTGGGGCGACATATTACCGAACATAATTGAAAAACTTGACCCTTGTCAAACTTGTAAATGAATAATTAGCAGTAAAGAAGATACATTTATAAGATAAGAAGATAATACATCTCTCTTTATACCATAAAATATACATTACAAGTTTGAGCTTTCTTACTTCTAGGTAACTGGAATTTTTTCACACCATAAAATTATAATCAGTTAATCAGTACATATAAGCGTTATTGTGTTTTATATCCGAGAAAAACGGCAGCTCCTCCATTCAGTTGCGTCTGTTTATAACGCACTGACGACCGGATTAAGATGGCGGCCGCGTTGACGTTTCGGAGCAACGGACCGAAGCGGACAATAAGGCGTCTAGCTAAATAATGTCTATGATTTCTGAGGCAGACCATGACGGGTGCTGTTATTATTGTTTACGACCATAGATTGAAAAATAAAATAAAATTAATAAATAAACAATCCTAGTTGAGTAATATTAGTAATATTTATTTAAAAACATAAGACGCTGTTCGAAACATTCCATAAGTGACGTCACTCGGTACAACATAAGCACACGTTCTCAATTCTGTCTTCAGTTCAGTGATTATCCAAGCTAGAGTGAAGATTATTATTTGAACGCGTTTACAGAGTTTGACCAAATCTTCTGATTTACGAATATCTGTCGACATACTTTATGAGTGAACTCGAAGACTTTCTGAGTAAAACGGCACAGCCTGTGGTTGTCCACGCGATGGCAGCAACAGCACCTGTGTGTGGTGAAAGAGAGACAGGAGAGGCGGCTGCAATGCTGGAAAACATTGGCTTTTGTACTAACTTCTGTCCCTGGCTGGACGAGGACTGGTCTGCGGCATTAGATGCCAGTACAGCACTTGATGAGCCCTCTCCTGTTAATGTGGAGAAAACAACCGGTGAGACTATTAGCAAACACTCAAGCTTTCTAAGGTTTTAAAAAGGATAAAAACTGGGGAAAGAAAACCAGTTGGGGAATTAAAATAAATGTATAAATGTCAGAAGAGACTTTACATTTATTCATTCATTTTCTTGCCGGCTTAGTCCCTTTAGAGACTTTACATATTAAACAATATTTATAAATAATAAATAATCATTTATAATAAATTATAAATAATCAATAATGGGGTTTAACAGACTTTGGGGTGAGAAAAATCTTTGTGAGGTAAAATTGCCCTAAAGTGAGACTTTGGCCTAGTCAAAGCGTTAAATGCACACCCACTAACACTATCCCCTTCGGTTTAGTACCTGATTCATCAGCCTTTCCAGCCACAACCCAGTACCTGGAAACACTCATATACTCTCTTATTCACATACACAATACCATTTTAAAAAACACAGGATATATCCTATTAAAACTGAAAAAGATATTCATACAGGACGTTTTCCTGCATAGAGAATTGTGAGGTGGCCACCTCCACCTTTTGACAAAAATCAGGCAGGCAGACAGACCCCAAATGATGCTCAAGCATGTATTTATTTAATAATTACATGTTATGTATTTAGGGGCGATACGATTTATTTATTTATATCACATATACACATAATGTATTCTGCATGTGCAAAATATTTAGGAATAGCCAAAAATAAATGATTGATTTTCCTTATTATGCCAACAATCATCAGAATATTAAGTAAATATCATGTTCCTTGAAGACATTGTGTTATGCATAAATCTCAGTTTCTAAAAATGGACCTTTATGGATGATTTTGTTGTTCAGGGTCACATATGGAGACCATCAGCTTTTGCAGTGACTTCTGTCCGTGGCTGGACGAAGTCTGGACTGTGGCTTCAGATGCCGGTGCAGTACCACATGAGATGCCGGATGAGATTTCTCCTCCGCAGAATATTGCGGAGAAAGACACAACTGGTGAGATTATCAGCAACCACTTTACTGTAGAATATAAACATTTTAATAATGGGAAATAGACTACTTGATCTCATAATTTTACAGCAAGGATAAAAACTGGATGAAGTCTTGAAGGTATTGGGGGAATTAAAATAAATGTATAAAAGAAAGAAGAAACATTACATATTAAACAAAAATGAGAAATAACCAATAGTTCACTTTAACGGGATGAGAAAAAGTTGTCCTGTAAGGTAAATTGGGCTAAGGTGAGAGTATTTTTTCAATTAGCCTAGCTAAAACACTATTTTAGAAAAATCACAGGATGTGACTATTTTAATTTATACATAAAATAAATGATTGACATATAGCTGCTATTAGCTATAGCAGCTTCCTAGTGTGGGACACTCAAAAGCCTCTGACTGGGGGCAAAATCAAGAATCGTAAAGCAAGAAGAAGTTTTTCCCTCTGTGAAAAACACCCAAAGATTGCTCCACGTTTATATCTGAACATTTGATGGATTGTGTGATTTTAATCACACTGCAGCATATCTTTGGGTAACCTATAGTTTTAGTGGCATTTATGGATTTATGAATGAGCTACAAACACTAGAGCTTAGGTGTCCCACTTCAAGACAATTCACCCTATATCTAAATTAGTATTAATATTTTTATTTCGATTTTCTTATATAAATATATGTATGGTGCGACGCGATGGCTCAGTGGTAAGCACTGTCGCCTCACAGCAAGAAGGTCGCTGGTTCGAGTCCCGGCTGGGTCAGTTGGCATTTCTGTGTGGAGTTTGCATGTTTTCTCCGTATTCGCGTGGGTTTTCTCCAGGTGCTCCGGTTTCCCCCACAGTCCAAAGACATGCAGTGTAGGTGAATTGAATAAACTAAATTGGCCGTAGTGTATGAGTGTGAATGAGATTGTATGAAATTCCCAGTACTGTGGTGACCCCTGGGTAGGGTTGCACTAGCTGTTAGTGAGTTCTTTCTTAAACTGGAACGTAAAGTCCACACTATGGGCTTAGTAACTACTAGCTAGTTTGTAGCTAAATTTGTCCTTACTTCTGTTGCACCACATGTTTTTAAGGCAAACCGTAGTTAGTAGGTCGTAAGCTGTCCGTAAAGTCATGCATAGTCACATTGAATGACGTAATATCCAATAAAAAGCATTTAAATTGTTAAACTGCTTTAAAATTCTGCAACTAATGTGTCTATATATAACTGTCCTATGAAAATGAAATGATATATTGCATTTTTATAGTACATTACAATCAGTCACTAATAACAGACGCACATATCTGCATCGCAAGCAGATACGCACGCAAAATACACATGAAGTTATCAAAACATTAAACTTGAATTATTGCTGTAAATATTTCGTTGGAACGTAGTGTTACGTTTAAACTAAGTTCAGTGGTGCAACACAAAAATATTTAGTAGTACGTAAATTGTAACTTAGTGCCCTTTTAATTCACAACTAGGCTACGTTTTAACTTACGCACTGCTGGTGCAACCGGCCCCTGATGAATAAAGGGACTAAGACGAAGGAAAATGAATGAATGAATTAAATATATTTCTATTTTCTTATAAATGCCTATACAATTTTTTTTTGTCTTTGTTCAATTAAGAAATTCAAACAGGAGGCAGCAGGAGGAGCAAAATCCATGCTTACTTCAAGAGAGTATGGAAGGCCATCAAGAAATCTTTCCTCTGCTGCAGACGAAGAAGAGTGGAGCCTCAAACACCACAGGGGAATCCACATACAAATGATCCAGACCTAGAGACTGATTCAGATCCAGAGCCTGTCCATAGACTGTCTGGGTGCCAGAAAACTGTTGATCGGAATCCAGATCCAGAACCTGTCCCTGGACCATCTGGGCGCCGGTTTACTGTTGATCCGGTTCCAGATCCAGAGCCTGTGCCTGGAC
>CAIGQW010034901.1:755213-783715 GCA_903798125.1 Danio choprae
GCACCGGTTTACTGTTGATCCGGTTCCAGATCCAGAGCCTGTGCCTGAACCATCTTGGAGACAGATTACTGTTGATCCGGTTCCAGATCCAGAGCCTGTCCCTAGAGCGTCTGGGCGCCAATTTACTATTGATCCAGGTCCAGATCCAGAGCCTGTCCTTGGACCATCTGGGGTCCAGGACATGGCTGATGAGGAGTCGTCATCTGCCACAGGGCCAAATAGAGGTGAGTCTGCTGACAGGACTCTGAAGTCACATACAAAACACAAGTGCAAAGTGTCAAATTCAATTTTGATACAAACAGTACTATTATAAATGCTACTGTAACATATTTGATAATTTAAGGTATTATCAGTGTCAGAGAATTGAAAGCATTTAACCTCTTCTTTTTTTCAGAAATTTTGAACAGTCTCTACAGCTTTGGAGATATTCTAGGATCCGGGAGCTACGGCGTAACATACAAAGCAATCCGTAAATCTGATGGCAAGGAGGTAAAACTCTCTTAGTGTACATTTTGCTCCTAATGAAACTTGTCCACTTGATCCAAACTTGTATATTTATTAAATAAATCACAGAGTCAATAATATGTGAAAAACTAATAATTGTATATTCGCTTTGCAGGTTGCCATCAAGAGGATTCGCATTAGAGAGGTTGACCGTTACATATCTGTTGTAAGTTGGCAAAACTTCACTCGATATTTAATTCTTTAATGGTTTGGACACATTTACCGTTGCGTAGTTGAAATTTAAAAGGCAAAATCCAGTCATTTGAAAATGTTTAAGCTGAATAAAATAATGTTTAGGGTAACTTCCGAATGAACTGCACTTCATACATGACTGCAGTACTGGAAAAATGCTTTATTTTTGTGTGAAAGGTTAGTTCATAGCAGCAATGTAAGAGAAAAGAGCTGGAAAGCCTTGTTGATCATATAAACAAAAATAATAAAGCAGCGTAAAGCACATTTAAAAGATTAGTTCACCCAAACATTCAATTATTGATTGTTTACCCTCATGTGATTCCAATCCATTGAGACCTTCATTCATCATCAGAACACAAATGAAGATACTTTAGATGAAATCTGAGAGCTCCCTCACCCTCCATAGACAGCAAGGGTCCCGGGACTTTCAAAGTGCAGAAAAGGAGCCAAAGAAATTGTCAAAACAGTCCATGTGCCTTCAGTGGTCCAACTGTAATCATAAAATGTATTTGTTTTCTCTCCTGCATCAGGTCAGGATGCACGTTTTTTACAGGCAGTATGATGTATTGTCAGAGTCAGCGGCTCAACACACAAGTGTTATATTACCTGTAGTAAATGCGCACCCTGACCTGATGTGGAAGAATTGGGCAAAGTTGTTTTTACAGTTTCACAAGTGTTCTTGGTGCTTCGTATGATTACACTTGAAACTGACTTTGAGTGCGTCTGGAACGTTACTGTCTGTGAAGGATAAGGGAGCTCTCAGATTTAATCTAAAATATCATCATTTGTGTTCTGAAAATGATTGAAGCTCTCAGGCCATTGAAATGACATGAAGGAGAGTCATTTTAATTTCTGGTTAAGCTAATCCTTTAAATAATGCTGATCTTTCTTCAGATCTACAGCTAGTAACCCTTGTTATCTTTTTCTATTTAGCCTGGTTATTCCAAACCAGTATTTAAAGAAGCGGCGTTTATGCTCATGCTGAAAAATCCTCCAAAGAGCATATACCTGATAGAAATGTACGAGTGGTTTGATCAAGAAGGATTCATTTCACTCGTCATGGAGTACCCCAAACCTTGTATAGCCCTGCGGACCTTCATATACAGACGTGGCAATCTGAAAGAACCGATTACACGCTGCCTGCTGCACCAGTTAATCCTGGCAATCCAGCACTCCCTTGAACATGGTATTTGTCACAACGACGTGCATCCTGACAACATCCTGGTAAACACAGACACATTGGAGCTCAAGCTGATTGACTTCGGCTGTGCTACCATGTACAAGGAAGAAGAACATGAGACGGTCATCTCAGGGAACATCTGGATTCTAGGCTACCTGCTTTATTTTATGGTGAACGGAAAAGATCCAGGGTACTCCATGGATGAAAAGGAACAGCAGCTTACGTTTATCCCCAATTTATCCAGTGGTGAGTGAACAGACACTGATAAATGTACATGCCAAAAACTCAACCTGTTGTAGTCTCATGCCAGGACAGCAAGAGCTTTGCATTGTTAAACCCAGGAAATGTGTGACTTTAAATATCCACAACAGAATGAAACTGTGACCCTAATGTCACCATGTCACCAGGGCCACCGTTCCGCAAAGTTTACCTCCAACTCTTAACTTGAAGATTTTCAAGTGATCTTAAACTGTATCAGAAATTGGCTACTATGCCCTCATCCACTATTCCTTACGTTAGTCTACTAATATAGTGCACTCAATGGAGTGAATGTAAATGAGTGAGTGAATTGAAGTGCTTTTGTTTGTGTTTTGCTGGTTGATAAACCCCTCAGATTTATTAGATTATTCTTGGTCAGAACCAAGTAATTTAACACTTAAAACTATATTAGTAATAAAATAACATAGTTTGATTTATATCATTGATTCATTTATTTTCTTTTCGGCTTAGTCTCTTTATTAATCTGGGGTTGCCACAGCGGAATGAACCGGCAATTTATCCAGCATATGTTTTACGCAGCGGATGCCCTTCCAGCCCAACCCATCACTGGGAAACATCCACACACACATATTCTGATTTATATCATGTCATATACAAATGTTAATTAAATAATAATTTAATAATAATAAAATAAAATAATTTGCTGTGGATGCCATCTTTGTTGTTAGACATGAAAATTCATTAAGACTTGACTAAGTGCACTTTAGAACATCCACTATGGTTTTGGACACCACTACAAATGGCTACTCAATTAAATAGTGTACTATTTAAGGCTACAGGAGGGTGATTTCAGATATAGCCTTTACTTGTTCAGGAGTGTTTGATTAGGCAAGACACCGGCCCTCCAGGACTCTACACTACTTTATTTTAATCACAAATTTCAGACGTTATATGTATATATTCATAATTAGTGCATTATACCATGTTGACTAACCATGTCTCTCTCTTTGTACAGACTGCTGTGATCTCATAAAAAAGTGCCTGAATAAAAACCTGTCGACACTGGAGGAGGTCTTACAGCACGAGTGGATGAAGAAGCTGTGAATGAAGATGGGATGAAGGTAAATACAACTCATCCTGTAGGACACTGCATTTTTAATACTGGGACACACAAAGCAGATGATCGGCCAGTGTCAGATTAGTTTTGGCAGTTTTATTAATCATCTTCATGTTTGCTAGGATACTATTGCACACTTAAAACTCATCAAAACAGACAAGTATAATAAAGTCTTTTTAGCAATACAGTTAATATAAAAGAAACACGATCGTAGAACATAGTAAAAAAACTTGCTTGAACTGAAACATAATGTAACTAAATAAGCCAGTAACTGTGACAGGGAATACGTTTACATGGACACCAATAATCCGATTTTAATACAATGATGACAATACTCTGATTAAGAGTCTACCATGTAAACATCGATTTTTAATTATTTTAATTCGATTAAAGTCATAATCGAACTAAACAGAAATCGAATTAAGACATGTGGAGTATGCCGATTTTAGTCACATTATTGAAGGGCAGTACGGCCATGTAAACACCTTAATCAAACTACTACCGTCATGTAGGATTTTCGCCGCATTTTGCGACAGGATAGTCTATACACACACGGCTGTTTGACCTACCGAGTCACTGAAGGACCACAGACACCCACATCACGAAATGTGTTTTCCCATCTGGCATGCGGTATCACATTCTATTAAAGCAACACTCTTCCAGCAGTTCACACTCACATTCAATATCTTGTTTGTCACGGAGGGCATGCATGAAATGTTCCTGAATGAAAGTGAAAGTGCCAAACTGCAGTTAAAGTCTACAAATTAAAAATGAAACACCCGAAATTACATAAAACTCCAGAGGTAATGTAGATAGCGTGGTGACGCGATGACATGAATCGAATTAAGTGCTATAACATGTACAACGGGATCATGAAAGGACCATTCAAAAAGCAACTCATGTAAACACCTTAATCATATTATTGTCTTATTCAGGTTAAGGCAAATAATTTGATTACAGATGTCCATGTAAACGTAGTCAGTGAAAACATTTGAAATGACACATTTTCTGGAAATCTGTACATACACACATATGTGAAGGCGCTTTACTAAAATCTTTGCCGCGTATAACTACTTCACAACAACTGGCATCTTTGTGATAAATATTCTTGTTGATAACTGTTTTATCTCAATATGAGCTAGACAAATTCCATGTTTTACTTTTTTTCTTCTTTAGTTTTGCCCAGTTAAGACCTCCTCACACAAAGCAGCAAAATCGTCAGAACTCCAAGGATATGGATGATTACATCTGAGTGCAGTGGCCCACGTGCATAACAACAAATAGAAAAATGTTATAAAACCTCCTCAAAACAGACTATTTTCTGAATATTCGAAATGTACGAGAATATTTTTGAAACAATTTCTTCTCCTCAGTGTCAGTATATTGTGCATGTTCATAAGCACTGCGCATTGACGTAAAGCCCCCTCCAGATGCCCACGTGCGACTTCCTCTGTATAAAACAAAGCACAGGCGCATCTGAGGTATATGTAAGCAGCGTGACTGAGTGAGACACGCATAGAAAGAGCACAGCGCCCTTGTGAACGTGCCCCTGACACTGAGGAAAAGAAACTGTTGGATAAAGTCATTATTTTTATTTTATGTGCTCACAAATGTCTTATCATAGCTTGATAATATACAGATTGTGCCTTGGGTGGTTCTATTTGAATATTCCAATTGTATGAAAATATTTGTGAAACGTGTTTCTTCTCCTCAGTGTCAGTATATTGTGCACGTTCATGAGCACTGCGCAGTGATGTATAGCCCCCTCCAGATGCCCACACGCGACTTCCTCTGTATAAAAAACAAAGCACAGGCGCATCTGAGGTATACATAAGCAGCGTGACTGAGTGAGACATGCATAGAAAGAGCACAGCGCTCGTGAACGTGCCCTATACTGACACTGAGAAAAAGAAACTTCATTCTTTTTGTTGTAGGCATATGGTCTGTTTTGAGGAGTTTTTTGGTTCCTTTTCTTTTTTCTTTCAGATCTTGTACATTTTTGGTATAATTTTTTTTGTTTTGTGCTATTGCACTATTTATATATTTATTTGTTTGTTTATTTATTTATTCATGTACAGCATTTTATTGTCTAAAGCAAAGAATCTCATTGTACAAGAAGACTTGTTTTCTACTTTGCACATGACTATAAAATGATGATGTTGAGATGATGTTTTGAATTTGCATTTCTTAATAAAAAGTATATATAATAAGGTGGGCCTCACGGTGGCGCAGTGGATAGCACGTTCGCCTCACAGCAAGAAGGTCGCTGGTTCGAGCCTCGGCTGGGTCAGTTGGCATTTCTGTGTGGAGTTTGCATGTTCTCCCCGTGTTGGCGTGGGTTTCCTCCGGTTTCCCCCACAAGTCCAAAAACATGCGGTACAGGTGAATTGGGTAGGCTAAATTGTCCGTAGTGTATGAGTGTGAATGAGTGTGTATGGATGTTTCCCAGTGATGGGTTGCAGCTGGAAGGGCAACCGCTGCGTAAAACATATGCTGGATAAGTTGGCGGTTCATTCCGCTGTGGCGACCCCAGATTAATAAAGGGACTAAGCCGAAATTAAAATGAATGAATGAATATAATAAGGTGACTGCTGATTTATTTATTTATTTATTATTATTATTTTTTATTTATTTATAAGGAATTAATGGAGTATCCATTTTAAATTGGAAGAGGCTTGTTAAATACAAATTTAACACAAAAAAATGTAGAAGTATAATGCCTAACTAGTGATATGCTATATTTATTGGTTAAAACCATTTCTGGCAAATGTGCAGTCGCGAGTTGCAACAAGTTTCCTGCACAGATTTATTGTTGTGTTACAACTGATCACATTGTATGATTCCGCTAACTGCATATTTATTGCTGATAAAATCTTCCAGGTACAGAATCTCACACAACAAACTGTTCCAGGAAGAAAATGGTTATTATTATTATTAGTGGCAGCAGTAGTAGTAATAATTAAACATTGTTAAAAGGTGATACGAAGGCAAACCAAATAGCCTAATATTAATAACTCCTCAAAGGTAATGTCATATAAGGTGTTGTAGGAATTTGAGAACTGAAGATGCACTTTTAATGCGCAGTGCTTGTCTAGCTCATATCATTCTGCAAGTTGTCAATTATTTTCAATTACACATCCCATCCATTCATTTTCCTTCGGCTTAGTCCCTTCATTCATCAGGGGTCGCCACAGTGGAATGAACCGCCAACTTATCGAGCATATGTTTTACACAGCGGATGCCCTTCCAGCTGCAATCCAGTACTGGGAAACATCCATACACACTCATTCACACACACACTCATACACTACGACCAATTTAGCTTAATCAATTTACCTGAAGGAAACCCATGCAAACACGGGGAGAAAATGCAAACCCCACACAGAAATAACAACTGGCTCCGCCAGGTTTTGAACCAGCGACCTTCTTGCTGTGAGGTGACATTGCTAACCACTGAGCCACTGTGTCACCATCCCATCCATTCCAACACATAAAAAGAACTCAAATCATACCTGAACACTCGCTACATCTTTCGTTTTGATATTCTCAGTATATTTCTTGGTTTTGTAACTAATATCTTTATTCTTCATTGTCCTTACCCCTGGCATTGTGTTTCTCTATTTAATTCTATTTACTTTTATTTATAATTTTTTTTACAGTTTATATTATATTTAATTTAGATTGTTGCAGGTTTGAACCCTGATTTTTTATGTTGTTGCAGTGATTTAATTCTATCTTTCAGTCTAATTTTGTCTGTTTGAATATTGTTGCAGTTATGATCATGTCTGTGAATAAATTATTAAAACTCTGATTTGCACTTATGACTGATTATTTGAATGTAACAGTGCTCAAAAGTGATGGTTTTTACAGAACTGCACACAATATTTATGTACAGTTCCTTATTGGATATTAAAAGCTCAAGAAAACAGAAATTCTACTGTTAAAAAAAGGTGTTTCTGAATTATGGGAATATTCTGTACATGCCCGTTATTTTCCTGTTTTTGTTGTTGTTTTTAACAGAATTATTTTTACAGTGCAGTGCTCAGCATAAATGAATAAATATATGAATAAACAAACCCCTCACAGATCTCTTTTAAATCTGTTAAATTGTCTTTAGGATGCTTTGCAATATTATATTTGTATATAATAGATTAGTCTATAATAAAGCCAAAACTGGAGCTAATCTAACAAAAAAAAAACAACTTAAGATTACAGTCCACAAATTAGTACCCCCTAATTAATATGGGGAAAAACATCAAGAGAAACATAAAGTATAAAATGTAGTTGAAATTTTGTAGTTTGTAATTTTTCAATTAATATTTTCAATTTAAATATATGATCTTTCTATTCCTAAAGATGTTAGGTGACCAAAGTCTTATTTTAAAGAATATAACGGTTTGTTAAAACAGCTTTGTTTAAATGCACCAAATGTGTATCTGTTTATCAGGGGTTGCCACAGTGGAATGAACCATTAATTTCATATTAGTTTAAATAATATATATTACAGGAATAATTTATTTAGAGTCTATAAATGTTTTAATTATTTATTTTTAAATCAGAAAGCTAAAACAACTATATCTCTTGTAAAAGAATTAAAATCAATTCTAAATAAAATAATTGAATATTTGTGTGTGATGTTGTCTTTTCTGTCAAACTTACTGATTCTAAAATGTTTTGGTTTTTTTAACATAAGTACTAATTTTGTATTTTTGGAAATTAGTAAATAAATAAATAAATTATAATAAATTCTCCACGAACTGTAAAGCCCGCCTACTTTGATTTGATTGACTAGCATTTTGATATTTCTGACATTTATATAATGTCTATAGTTTAAACCTTCAAAAAGTTTTAATTCAATTCTCCATTTCTTAGTCTGGGGATATTCTGGGTAAGGTTTTGTGAAAATCAGACAAGTGGCGTAGTAGTTCAAAAAAGTAGGCTTTCTTTAAAAAATAAAAATGTTGGGAAACATTTATGATGGAAAATTATGTTGTGGGCCTCAATCCAATCGCCAAGGAATCATGATGTAGAAATTGGGTCTTTACACAAGAAACGATGTTGACGCGGATCTCTTGCAAGAGGCTGATCACATCTAGAGGACCATAACATTTGACATATTGAAAGTCCTCAAAATAAAACATTTGTGGAATCGACTCTTTAAACTGCACCGTTCGAAGGAATCGATTTGAAAACCCGAGTCTCTGCACGCTGCGTAACCAATCAGATTCCTCCCTGACTCCCACGTGACTGAACCTGGAAGTGAGTCCAGGATGGGCTCTGTCTCCCTCTCTCCTCCGTCTAGAGTCGCTTGTGGCCCTGTAAAGCAGTAACACGGTTAGGGGAAACATGGCCACCGCCGGAGATTCGCGAGGAGAGCTTCAGAAGGAACTGGTCTGCTCCATTTGCCTCGATTACTTCGACGACCCTGTCATTTTAAAATGCGGCCACAATTTCTGCCGCATGTGCATTTTGATGCACTGGGAGGAAAATGGAGGCGATGATGTGGGTTACCAGTGTCCGGAGTGCAGGATGGTGCGTGGTTTGTTTTGATAAACGCTGCTAGATTCCGGGGTGCTTAGTTACAGTTGCACATAACGGCTTTAACGCTAGACACCTTCTCGTCTAATTCCTGCAGAATGACCAAAACACACTAGTGTAAATGTCTGTGTTGTTCGTGGTATGTGCGGCTTTTATACGTGAGATACAAATCTCCGCGCGAGCCGTTTGTCAGCACAGCACCAGCAGTTTCTCGCTGTAGTTTAAGCAAGTTTGTACTTCTTGCAGGTTTTCGCGAAGATGAGTTTCACCAAGAACTACCTGGTGAAAAACTTGGTGGATAAACTGAGCGACTTCGACTATTTTAAGACATGTAGGCCCTCTGCACCCGCCAAACCCGTGAAGATGGACGGGAAATGTGAGCGACACCACGAGGAGCTGAAACTGTACTGCCACACCGACAGAAAGCCTATTTGCGTTGTGTGTCGGGAATCCAGAGCGCACAGGTGAGGCTCAGAGACCTGTGTGTGTGTTACAAACAGCGGCCGTGATCAATATCAGTTAAGCAGCCTATTGAGTGGGGCTGTTATTGGAATCGATTCCTGATCCTGGAATTGAATGACTCTATTCTGAGAAACGACTCCTCACTGTTGCTACGATATATTCTCAAACTCTGCCAATAATAACCTTTAAAAAAATCATCCAAGCACATAATTTGTATTCAAATGTAAATAGTAAAACAAACCATAACATACACTGAACTAAAAGTGCGCAGTTTATTTGTTAGTAAGATGTGCTTCCAGGTATTGTTTTTATAGCAACAACAGGCCTTCATTAATATTTGGGCTAGGAAAGTAAGTCTTCATAATTGAGGACTCTGGGGTCTACTCTAGGCCAGTGTTTCTCAACCACATTCCTGGAGGACCACCAACACTGCATGTTTTTGATGTCTCCTTTGTCTTTCACACCCTGTACAAGTCTTTCAGGCTATGCTAATGAGCTGATGATCTGAATCAAGTCTGTTTGGTTAAGGAGACATGGAAAATGTGCAGAGCTGGTAGTCCTCCAGAAACTTGGTTAAGAAACACTGCTCCCTGTTGGGTTATATAATGGTGTTTATGTCAGTGGCGAGAGCAGTAATGTTAAAGGTGCAGTAAGTTTGACACCCAGTGGTTGAACTAGGTATTGCACGCCTGGATCAAAACAAACGCAAGCGCAGGTTGCCAGATTGAGGACAGGAGCGAGTGATTTAAACCGTGTTCTAAATAAATTCAACGGCTCTCGATAGAAGGAAATTTAACATATTAAAGGGAGTTTTTGTCCTAACCAACACCTGGAATTGATATATTAGAAACATGACATTTATTGCCATACTACTGAAAGCAGCAGCAGATAGTTTACCTCAGATCTTGAAAATAAAATAAACCTTTTAAAATTGAACTTTAGAACTAAACACAGATGAGCGATTCAGCATCTACATTTAATAATGTTACAGAGGGTTAATAGGAATTAAATAGATTATAAACCTTACTATTTCATGAGTAAGAGGCCTTTGTTTACTGCTGGAGCCGGACCTCGAGACTGCGGCCTCTCCATCAGATACTACCTGCACAAGGCGGCGCCGAAAGTGGTGTGAAAGAGGACGCAGGCGTGGAGGCATACGAGCAAGGCTAAGGGCTAATCCCACGAGACCTGCTCTTCCAACACTTATGCTCTCAAATGTACGCTCGCTGAAAAACAAACTGGACATAATACAACTTACTAGATCTACACAGCATGAGACAAGGGATTGTTGTGCGTTTGTTTTCACCGAAACCTGGCTAAAGGACAACATCCCGGACTCCGACATTGAACTACATGGGCTGACATGCTACTGTGCAGACAGAGATACAACATTGTCTGGTAAGACCCACGGGGGAGGCTTGTGTGTTTACATAAACAAAGAATGGTGCAAAAGTACTGTGGTAGTGACAAAACACTGTTCATCACTGTTGGAGTTTATGCTCGTGAAGTGCCGCCCGTTTTATTCGCCACGGGAGTTCACGGCCATTGTTATTGTCACGGTTTACATCCCACCGCAAACTTGAAGTTAGTGTTGCCAAAGTTTTACCAACATGTGAACTTTGCAACAAGGGGAAGCAACACGTTGGACTTTGTTTACACAACAAACAAGAACGCGTATAAAGCCGAGCCCCGCCCCCACCTCGGATACTCGGACCACATCTCTGTTATGCTAATCCCAGCAAACCAGCCACATCTAAAACTCTCCAAACCAGTTCAGAAACCCATCACAATCTGGCAAGAAAACGCTACAGTAACACTACATGACTGCTTTTAGTGCACAGACTGGAACATGTTTAAAGAGGCAGCCACCTACAACAAACACACAGACCTGGATGAATATACTGAAACTGTCCATGCCTATATCAAAAAGTGCATTGATGATGTATCCTTAAGAATACGTAAGAATGACACACCTGCACAAAAACTACCCTCAACTCCCAACGACCAGGTGCACTGTCTGTCTCCAGCCGATGTGAGAGAGCCTATCCAAGATCAACGCAAGGCTGCGAGTCCTGACAACATACCTGGCCGTGTTCTGAAGGACTGT
Organism: Danio choprae; assembly: GCA_903798125.1. NCBI lineage: Eukaryota > Metazoa > Chordata > Actinopteri > Cypriniformes > Danionidae > Danio > Danio choprae. The sequence goes on from CAIGQW010034901.1 coordinate 766,533, forward strand.
GCTGCACAGCTGACAAATGTCTTAACAGATATCTTCAACACCTCGTTGAGACAGGCAGGCGTCCCCAGATGTCTGAATTCCACTACAATCATACCAGTGCCAAAGAAATCATCTGTGTCCTGTTTGAATGACTACCGCCCCATAGCACTGACTCCAATCATGATGAAGTGCTTTAAGAGGGAAGTGGCACAGCTGGCTGAATGGTGTGTCACTAACAACCTCTCCCTCAATGTAGAGAAGACAAAGGAGGTTGTGTTGGACTTCAGGAGAAACTCCGTTGACCACCCCCCACTGACCATCGACAGCTCGACTGTTGAGAGAGTCAGCAGCACTAAATTCCTGGGGGTGCACACCACAGAGGATCTCACCTGGACTACCAACACCACGTCCCTCTCCAAGAAGGCACAACAACGCCTACACTTTCTTCACCGGGTGTAAAGAGCAAGTCTTCCTCCACCCATCCTCACCACATTTTACAAGGGAATCATTGAGAGTGTACTGACCAGCTGCATCACTGTCTGGTACAGGAGCTGCAGTACTGCCGACCGCAAGACCCTCCAGCGCACAGTGAACACCGCCGAAAAGATCATTGGTGCCCCTCTATCCTCCATTCAGGACATTTTCCTCTCACGGTGCTCCAGCAAAGCTAGCAGTATTGTAAAAGACTCTACTCACCCCTTCCACAGTCTCTTTCAGCTGCTGCCATCAGGAAGAAGGTTTCGAAGTATTAAAGCCTGCTCAGCTAGACTACTCAACAGCTTCTTCCCACAGGCTGTTAGAGCCCTCAACTCCAGTCAACTTACCCCCCTCTGAAACATCCCCATGCATTCCTGAGTATGTCCCATACAGGCGAGTGGGCTTAACAAACCACCTGTGGAAGGACACCCCCTCATCTCTCTGACTCTTGCGCCAGGTTGCACATTTGCACTATAGACACTTTCCTAATCACTCCATGTCTCTTGGAAACATTGTGCATTTTTTAATTGTGCTTCATTCAGGTGAGTGGGCTTGACAAACCACCTGTAGAAACACTCTTCTCTCTTAAGCACCTGACACTCTAAACTCCACCTTACAAGGACTCAATGTTTACTATAAATGTACCACAATCATGTTGCACTGCTTGCTTTAACCTTAAATACTTCTTGCACAATATTAGACCTTAAATACCTTTTTTTTGCACAATATTCTGCACAACATTGTTCAGTCTCGTGTAAAAGTACTTGTATAGCCTGTCTTATGTGTATAGTTTAAGTATTTTATAATATATGTTAGTTATGCATTGTTTTTTTTATATAATAGCTCTTATGTCCAGTGTTGTTTGTATTTATGGTTAATTTATGTAGCACCATTGTCCTGCGAGACAACATTTCGTTCCTCTGTATGTCCACACACATGTAGCGGAATGACAATAAAGCACGACTTGAATTGACTTGACTTGAATATCTGCAAACATATTATGGTATTTTTATGCTTTAAGAGTCAAAAACGTACATACAGCACCTTTAAAGTGTGGACGTAAGTGCCTATTCTCAAAATAAAATAAATCATTTTATAATGCATGCAATGAAAATATGGATTTGGATAATATGGTGTATTGAAGTCCACAAGTTCACTACATGTTATTATTTCATGTTCTGTTCTTTATATATTCAATTAATAACAATTTAGTTATCTAAAATTGTGAAATGATTACATTTTTTAAGCATTATACATGACTGATTGTCTTGCATTATATGTTGTTGAAAAGATTCTAAAGTTGCAGTGAACAAATCTAATAATAGACAGATAGAGATCAAACAATATTAAGTTTTTGTAAACATCAGAGTGGACAAAATAATTACTATAATAATTATTTTTTAATAATTAAAATTACTTAAATTATCAAAAATAAAACTAAAATTTTTTTGTGTTTTTTCCACCAGGCACCATGATGTCGCTCCTGTGCCTGAGGTTGTTGAAGACATGAAGGTTAGTTTTGGGATTCTCGTCTTGTTGGTCGTTTAATTATGTCTTGCACTCTTTTGTAGTGTCTATTTTTCTCTTTTTTTTTGGTCCCCTGTGTTTTGAAGTCCTTCAGTCCATTCTGTTGTAAATGCTTGATTTGGCACCAGAAGCCTTTGACGTTTATGGTTCACCTTGTTTCTAGAACAGGGAGTAACTGTCTGTCACAGTAGTGCTGTGTTCTGGCAATGTTTGATGGCTTTGTTTGTTCTTTTTGAGACAAAACTGTTAAATAGAGTGTGAAAATTACAGCATCAAAACTTTTCTCAGTGGGAGGTCATTTTGCCAATCTGTCAGTTAATTTGTTAATGTGCCATATTTAGTTTTGATAAACTTTAGTTATATAATTCCAAATATGTTTTGATAAACCTAATTAGTAGAAGAAGGAAAAAAAATGAAAATTGCAACCAATTATATTTTGTTTTGTGGTCTATTTGTTTGTTTTAATTTCTTTAAATATGCCTGTAGTTTTTATTCATTTTAAAGTTAAACTAAATTAAAATTTACAATCAAAAGCCGTTTTTTTTATATCACTTTTATATCATCAGAGTTTATGGTTTTAATTGGTTTTAATTGGACCCTTCTGGAAGCTTCCACTTTATGATGAGAATTATCTGTTCCTTTGGATTAGTGTGTTACTCCTTGTTCACAGCCCAAGGTCAAATATGCTCAAATATTTGAGTATCAGAATAAAGGAATATTCTTACGCAGAGTGAAAAAGAAAAGTCTTTAGACCGTGAATCATGCAGTAAAATGTAAAGCAATCCTGCGACTTGTTATTGAAGTTTGCAATTCTGTAATCCCTCATAGTCTAGTCTCCAGTTGCATTATGGAAACTCTTGAATATTGTACCTGACTACTTTGACTGTTTGCTTAAATTGTTGGCCTTGCTACAGTAATGAGGTCTGCATATGTCAGAATGATTTCTTCTATTACACTTTGCATAATTTCCTCTCTCATTTTAACACGCAGAGTGAACTCAAGCTAAGACTCATCAAGCTGAACTGGCAGAAGTCCATGTGTACTCGAGTAAAGAGCACAGACGAACAGGCCAAAACTGATGTCAAGGTATGAAGGCCTGATTGTTCTCACGCTGACTTTGCATACATACAAATGACTCAGAATTGCTGGTTGCGTAACCGGCTGGATTTATGATTCCTGAGGCTGAATCGCAAACATTTACATCTCAACAGCTTAAAAAGCAAGCCCTGAAGGAGAAGATCGAGGACGATGTCGGAGCCTTGGTGCAGTTTTTGCTGGATGAGAAGGATGATCTGTTGGAAAGGCTGGAGGCTGAAGTGGTGGCCACCATCGGGGTGATTGATGCTAATCTGAAGCGCGTGGAGAGCGAAGCGGCAAAAGTGGACAAAGCCATCACTGAAATTCAGAACCAGCTGAGCGACAGCGCTAACTTTGAGGTGATAAAGATTCAGTCACTCCAAGACCCTCTTTACACTTGCTTGGAATTAATGTTGTCACAATACTGGAATTTAGGTTCTGACATTTTAAAAATGTCCAATTTCCGTTAACATTTTAGCGCATACTTAAACTCAGCTGATTGACTATTGTGTTCACGTGCTCAACAGAAATGACTGATTGGTCGTGAAGGTCACCAGTTCACCACTCTTCACTGAGTGCAAACATACACAGACACTGGAGTGTTTTCAAAGTCGCATCGATCAGCTGTTCTGTCTATGAGCTGACATACGAGCCATCCGCTGACTGATCTTTGCGGCTTTGAAACTCTCCGGTGTCTGTGTATCAAGGTGTCTGTGTTTGCTTTCGGTGAAGATCGGTGAACTGGTGACCTTCACGGCCAATCACAGTCATTTCTGCTGAGCATGTGAACACAATGGCCAATCAGCGGTGTTTAAGCATGCGCTCAAATGTTAGTGGGAAATGGACATTGTATAAAATTCAGTACAGACTGGTAACAAAATTCCAGTATCATGACAGCCCTACTTGGAATTAAGTTGTTTTCATAATAATAATCTGATCATAATTGGGCAAACCTAAATACAGGTGTGACTGGGACCTGAAACGTATTACATCCTTTGAAAAGTCACTGCATGTAAATATAGTGTTATGTATATAGTATATAGTGTTATCACAGTACAACTTTAAAATTATTGTGCTAATGTGCCATAATTATGACTATTTTTCAACTTTATATATCGCCATGTGTCTTCATATCTAATAATTTGCTACTTTGTTTCTTCTAATTGTAGCTTTTTATTTCTCTGTTGCTTTTTGACTTTATTATTAATATTTAACTGTTTCTTTCCTCCAGACTATCAGTAATTCTTACTTAAGGTATGTAAATGCATTTAATTCTGAGGAAGTTAATTCTTTGTTTTAGTAACTTTATATACTCTGTATTTCTCACATGAATGTTTTTTCCCTTCGCAGTCCATGCCACGTCAACCTCAGTGTGCAGTCGTCAAACTCTCCTCCAGATTTCTCTGAGTTCACAGGCCCCTTTCAGCTCATCATGTGGAAGAAGATGATGCATGTGTTACACACAAGTGAGTGCTGTTCACGAGTTAAAGAGAATATCACGTTTACCATTGTTTGGTGAATCTTCAGATTTTTTTGGTGTCAACAGAATGTGAGCTGTCCTTAATACTGTACATTACTATGCATTCTAATAGGCCTCATCACAAGACATGGTCTTTGTTTGCTTTTGTTTTTGCCATTCAATAACATCAGTGCGCATATTGTAGACCAGTGTTTTTCAGCCACGTTCCTGGAGACCCACCAACACTGCATGTTTTGGATGTCTCCTTTGTCTGTCACACCCATTACAGGTCAAGCCGCAGTCACATTGCACTTTTTGCCCCATAGACTTCCATTTATACGCAAGCGAATGCGACAGACCGGAAAGGCAAGGTCGTGTGACAAGTTTCGCAGTTCCCTGCATTGCAAAGTTTAAGCTTGGTGAACTCTGACCTGTGAAATCACATCATGTGATTGTGTGAGACCAATCGAAGATCAAAACATGACCTCTATTTACAGAAATGTAAAATATGGACCAATCGCTCATTGTTTTAAATGTCTAATCATCTCATTTAATTCAGCCCCTTTTCGCAGCGCCATTCGACAAAATTTTGCATGCTCAAACTCTAGTGTGACTGCAGCATCATTCAGTCTCTGCTGATGATCTGAATCAGGTATGTTTGGTTAAAGAGACGTGGAAAATGTGCAAAGCTGGTTGAGAAACACTAATGTAGAGCATAAATATCACACACCCCTAAAATGGATCTTTTCTCCATTTTGATGAAATGGAATTTTTGGAAATGTAACTGCACCTTTAAAGCCCCAGTATTTGTCAAATAAAATCGAAGAACAAAGAGAAATGATGTATTTTTCTGGAAGTTGAAACAGCTCACCAAAGTGAACCTTAGCCTGAGTTTGTTTTGTCTCCTAAACACCTTTGAGCTACCATTGGTCCATTTACACAATCAGTGGGTGTGTTCTGGAACTCGTGACGTGCAATTTCTTCCCCCCCAGCGGCATTCGCTGTCTGTCCAGGGAAAATAGAACTATGTAAAAGATGTGATCTTCTCGTGGAGAAAGTTGTTTGAAAGATTTTTATGAAACTGTTGATGTTTATGAAACTACGATTCTGCTTTTTCAAACTTCTTTTGGACCTCAAAAGAAGCACGAACAAGAACTTATTTTGAAATATACGTGGCCTTTGCTTATCAAGATATGTGCTACCTCGTCAGGCTATTTACATTTTAGTGGCAGCCATTTGTTTCAAGTTTGTCTAGGAAATGTGATAAAGGCTAACCAGATTTTGCATGTTTTCCAGTGCCCCAGAATCTGACTCTGGATTTGGACACGGCTCACCCCTCATTGGCCATCAGTGACTTTGACACCAAGGTTGAGGAGGGCCGTGTTCGTTCCCAGGAACCCGACATGCCACAGCGCTTCACTCGTTTTTTTGGAGTGCTCGCAACCGCCCAGTATGCCAACGGTCAGCATTACTGGGAGGTGGATGTGCGGGACAAGGGCGTCTGGTATTTGGGCGTCACCACAGAGTACAGCAACCGCAAAGGCTTCGTAAACCTTTCACCCTCTGCTGGCTACTGGAGCCTATGTCTCCAGGACAGACTGTACGCCAATGAGGAGGACTCGCGTGTGCCCGTGGCGGATTACTGGAACTCTCCTCGCGTCGGAGTCTTCTTGGATTACGACAGAGGCCATGTTACTTTCTTTGACGCCGTCACCATGAAACGCATTTATAACTTCGTCACATACTTTGACGAGCCCGTCTCACCCTTCTTCAGCCCAGGGAAAAACGACCCAGGCAGCAGACTACAAATATGTCATTTCTACTGAAGAAAAAAATGTATGTGCATTTCGCATAAATGAAAAACAAAAGGATGCTCCTGTTGTTACATTTAAGTAAACATTTCAGAGCATTTTCCCTAATGAAAGTAGGGAATGGGTTTGTTTTGGAGCTCTGCTGTGTCTTTGGATTCAGTTGATCTGAATTGATTAGTTTGCGTAGAGTTTCGATACACCATAATCTGAAGGAGTGAAGTGAGTTTCTCTTGCTCTTGAATTATGATGTAGCCCTACTGAAATTCAGGTAGAGAGGCATTGCGGGTTTTTGAGCAAATGTCGACTTTAGCTGCTCCGTATTGTCGTTTGTCTTAGACCTCAGTGTTGTCTTTTGTACGTCAGTGTAGAGGTGAAAATAAAGACATTAAATCAGGCCAAAAATGTATTGATGCTTGATATCAAACATTTCCATTTTTTTTTTTATTGCTGTGTATTCCCTTATGTGGCATATTCACAATTATTTGTCTTTGTTTATTTCAATGTTTCAAATGTTTGGGCACAGTTTTGTCTTTAAAGGTATAATTAAGCCAAAAATGTAAAAATGTTGTTCATTTTCTCACCCTTTCAAGATGTAGGGTTTTTCAGTAGAACATTAAAGAAATGTATTAGCTGGAAATGTGGCCTTTGGTGATTCATACAATTCAAGTTAACAGCGAAAAATAGTTGAGAGAATCAAATAACAAAACAAAATCAACAGGCAAAATCTAATTTATTATCCATGTCTCCTGACAATACATTGATGTCTCTGCAAAATGATCAGTTTGTGTGTTTACAACAGCATTACTACATTTATTAACATTCTCGAATGCGTTTACGGCAGTCTGGAGCGCGAGCATTCTGTATTGACGTTTCTATGTTAAAATCACTGACATCCTGGGTGAGAAAATTAGCAGCAAATGTTCAATTCTGGATGAACTATCCCTACTTTTGTCATACAAAATTACCCCACAATGTTATGATGGTGTTTCATAAATCCTCCGTTTTTTAAAAAAAACGTATCATGCTCAGACTGCAATAGGTGCTATGCAACTTGGGAGTATGTGAGTTTTCCTTAATGAAATAGGTCAGATGTGCAGTGATGCTCGTCCCTCTGTTCATTGAATTATATAGAGATTATAATGTTTTTATACACGAGTCCAACGTGAGGCAGTGTGCCATTCGTCAACACAACAGTCAAATGCATCATATTCAAATGTTATTGTGTTTAGCAGTGGATGATGTGAAGAAGAGATTCTGGGAATGTACGGATTGTTTCCATTTGTACTGAAATCATGAGCATATTTCAGCATCTTGTTATTGAACGCTCCTGGTTTGCTGTTTGTGTTGATATTTACAGAACTGGTTTATTTCTAGAACCATCCGAGTCGTTTGTTTGAAATATATTTTGCGTTTACAACAGATCAAGAAAACACAAGAAACCATTTCTGGATCTTAAGATGTTTGTACATATGCTGTTGTTAACGTGAACATACTTTATGATCTAAGTTTCATTTAACACTTCAAGTACTTTAATCAATGTCTGTTTTCTCATAAGAAATGAGTTCAACTTTGACTTTCTGCGCGTGTGTGTTTTCTTTTAATCGCTGATGTAAAAAGAAGTGTTACATCTAGCGTCACCTCTGGATGGCACCACTTCATTTGACTTTTGTGTGATGTGTTAAAACCACTGTAATACCTGTCAGTTGTTTTTTTTCCTTCTCTACGGTATTAGGCATTTTAAAAAATAAAATATTACAAAGATTGTTTTCTTCATTTCAGTACTTCGTTTCATAGAAGCTTGGCAGTTCCATTTTTAACCCCTACGATCCCTGACCAATTTTTCTTTTAGAGGAGAATTGAGGCAAATAAAAGACCAAATAGGTCGTTTACATGTTTTTGACATGGTTAATTCGACATGGTTAACATTGGCCATTTAATGTTTTGTTTTTTTCTTACTTTAAAAAAAGACATTTGGTCATAATAAGCCCTCCCGCCTCCCCTTTTCTGTTTATTTGCTTTTCCACAACATCAAAATAATATGGAAACCCGTTTCAGCCATGAAATTAAATATTAATAAATAAAGGCATAATAATGACTCATAATAATGACTTTCTCATAATGAGATGTTTTCTAATATTGAAAAAACTTTGTCGTAATAATGACTTTCTCATTTAATGGCTTTCTCATAATTATTCATTTTCTCATAATAATGACTCGCCTTTTCGTAATAAAGACTTTCTCATTATTACGACTTACAAATGGGTGCAGAATACAGTTGGTAAACCTACGGGACAATTGTGGCAACCGTAGCTGCATCTGTGTGTGTGTGTGTGCGTCTTCAACCTATTGCTATTTTTGCACACTAAAACTTTAAAACATGTTACATGACAATTCGCTGGGAAACCCTTTGAAAAATGCGCTGAAAACTGGTATTAAAACTATCACAGTCGCAGAACACCTGCACAGTGGCCGCATGTGCAAAAGGTGCATGCGCGGAATAAGTCATTATGAGAAAGATGTTATTATGTGCAAATATCTTACTATTATTGTCAAGTAAATCATTATTATGAGAAAATATTTTATTATTATGAGAAAGTTTCTGATTATTATGAGACAGTAACTTATTATGATGAGAAAGCATCTCATTATTATTAGAAACTCGTTATGAGAGCAAGTCATTATTATGAGCAAATATCTCATTATTATGAGATAATCTCATTGTTATGAAAGTTATAATAATGAAAAAATCATGAGATATCTAATTATTATGAAATAATATCTCATGAGAAAGTCATAATGAGTCATTTTGTGACAGTAAGTCGTTATGAGATAATATTTCATTATGAAATTATTATTATAAGTCATTATTATGAGATAATATCTCATGAGAGTCATAGTTATGAGATAATGAGAAGTCACAATAATGTGAATAATATAATAATGAGAATGTAAGTCATTTTGAGACAGTAAGTCATAATAATGAGAAAGTAGGTCATTATTATGAGACAGTAAGTCATTATTATGAGATAATATCTCATTATGAGAGTCATAATAATGTGAATGCAAGTCATCATTATGAGAGTCACAATTATGAGATTATGAGAAGTCACAATAATGTGAATGTAAGTCATTATTATGAAATAATATCTCATTATTATGAGAAAGTAAGTCAATATTATGAGACAGTAAGTCATTATTATGATTACGTCACAATAATGAGTCATTATAGTGAGAAAATAAGTCATTATGAGAAAGTTTCTCATTATTACGAGATGTTAATAATTCATTATGACTTGCAAATGATTCATATTTGATTTCATGGCAGAAATGAGCTTCCGTAGTTTTTGCATGTACTTTTTTGCAGCAACATATTTCAAACCTAAAACTGTGATCGCTACATTTTACAAAAACCTTTCTTCAAAATCTTCAGGTATACCTCAGGTATATAGCTTAAGCCAAATCAATCGATTTCAGTGTTAATGTTTTTACTGGTGTGCTGCGTCACTATTAGCATGCAGTTAAGTTAGTAAAATAAAGATGCTAGCATTGACCAATTTGTTTTATCTAAATTAATTTATTTTATAAACTAAATAATTACTTCAGCATTGTTTACATTTATTACAATACGCTTTAAAATGAGCAGTAGAAGGTATGTAACGCTAAAATAACCAATGCATATGTCACAGCAAAATCCAACTGCTTTAAGGTGAACAACACTATTTTTCAGAGCTAGTTTTATATCCGTTTCTTCAAGAAAATATACTAAATTCAGGTTTAGTGTAATTATGATAAGTTATTAAAATATTAGAATCGTTGCATGGGTTGAAACCACTGATCTTTATAACAAACACAAACGTTTTGTTTTTTTTGCTATCAGCAATGTGTGATCCAGACAGACCACCATTTTGTAAACATTCCAAGGCAACAAGAAATGCACTCATTATTGTCATTTGACTGAACCTGGGTGTTCATTGAATCATCACTCACAATGGGTTCTTACCTATGGTTCTTATGGGTTAAGATATATAAGAATTCACATTATAAATATTTTTAGAACAAGACTCTTGATTTAAAAAAAAAAAAAGACATTTAGATTTTTACAGTCATTTTATTTTACTTTTAAACTGCTTTATTTTACTGCTAAATTTTTAGGATTGCTGTTTTTTTTTTTTCATGAGTGGAAATAAAAGACAATATTTATTTTGTTTATTATTTCTTTTTAATTCCCAGCCTGGAAATAGCAAATCGTTACAGTTTATCTCGCTGTTGCAGAAAACCATATTCATACTGCCGAAATCATTAACATGCAAAAAATGCGCACAGATATTAATATATATGTTTACCGTTTCAGCTGTGTGCCACCGTTCATTCACCTTGTACAGGATCACGTCCAGTAGCGTGACGTCACATAAAAATACATTTCCACAAAACGAAAGGAAGTGGACTATGAAATCATTCGCTGGTGATGATGAATTATTCAGGAAAACGTGTACAAAACATGAAATAAATAGACAAACGAACCGTAAACTATAATACTGACTAAAGACGACGTTTGGTTGCTACGCTGTGAAGACTGTGTTATTTACAAAGAAGATATAGCTGATCATCTTTCTACACCGTTCAAAATCAGAGGCAATATATTTGAAATACTTGGGTTTGATTACATTTCATAAATACGTTCGATTCTTCGACACGTAAAGTAGCCTTGTGCTTTAGAAAAATAAATAATTTGGAATGGAAAAAATATGTCATTTTGTTTGCTGCTTTGATATTTTTCTGTCGACAGAACGTCACTTCCTGTGAGGGATCGATCAGCTCTGAATGATCTGATCGCTAGACGATGCTGTCATCGGACAATACAAGAAGCCTTGTGGCATTTACGTTACATACAGCGAATATCTTCATATGTACACTGTTTTGTATATTTACAAATGCAGAATGCTATTATTAAAATACACAAGTGTTGCAGTCATGGGAAGGTGGATATGGATGCCCGTTTCTGCCACAGAACAAAAAATAAAAAGAGGTAACTGGGAATTATAAACTCAAAATTCTGTCTTACAGTTCTTAGTTGTAAATTTATTCATTCATTCATTTTTCTTCGGCTTATATCCTTTATTCATCAGGGGTCACCACAGCGGAATGAACCGACAACTTATCCAGCACGTTTTACACAGCGGATGCCCTTCTAGCTGCAACCCAGTACTGGGAAACACCCATACACTCTCACATGCCCACACATTCACTACGGCCAATTTAGTTTATTAAATTCACCTATAGCGCATGTCTTTGGACTGTAGGGGAAACCGGAGCACCAGGATGAAAACTCCAGACAGAAATGCCAACTGGTCCAGCCGGGACTCGAACCAGTGACCTTCTTGCTGTGAGGCAACAGTGCTAACCACGGAGCCACCGTGTCGCCAAATTGTAAATTCCAAGAGAAACAAATTCCGGTTTCCCCCACAAGTCCAAAGACAAGCGCTATAGGTGAATTGGGTAAGCTAAATTGTCCGTAGTGTATGTGTGTGAATGAGTGCGAGTGGACGTTTTCCAGTGATGGGTTGCTGCGTAAAACATAAGCTGGACAAATTGCTGGTTCATTCCGCTGTGGCGACCCCAGATTGATAAAGGGAATAAGCCGAAAAGAAAATGAATGAATGAATAAAAATCTGATGTCACATGTCTAGTTATACGTCATTTTGAGTTTATAAGTATATTATTAATTAGTTTTTACTTAGAACTGTTAAAAAATATTTGAAAAAAAAAAAAAAAAAGTCAGAATTGAAAGCTATAAAATCCAAATTCACATGTTTAAGCCAAGTAAGATTCCAGTTTTCACGTTCACTCAGAATTGCGAGAACTGCAAGGGTAAAAGTCTGAATTTTGATATTTTACCTTTTAAATGAATCCTGTGGCGAAAACGGTATAAAATTATAAGGCAGGAGAGGAACTTCAAAAATAATTGACATTTCTGTAAGTTTTGAAGATTGTAATTAACAAAATGTTTTGCTTTATATATATAGAGAGATATATTATAATTTATTTATACACAACTTACATGATTTGTAATAAGAATCTGTGCTTATTGATATGGTTTCTGTTATTTACAATAAACATTCCTGGTTTAGTACAGAAGCAGTTCTTGGTTTTGGATCATGAAAATCAGTAGACGATTTAAGAAAAAAAAAGTGCTTCTTGTTGGCTCGATGCGTCCTCTGGAGAATTTTGCTGATATGAACTCTATGCAAACGGTGACGGATCAAGAGTTTTTTGTGGTTTTACTGCAGGTACCGGTAGACTTTGAAGCAGTGGTTTCCAGAATCAGCCACAACAACGTGTCCATCCGAGGTCAAAGCGAGACCCTGGGGCCCGTACAGAGGGTCAGCGCTGGTGTTGATGTAGGACAGGAATGAGCCTGAGCTGTCAAACACCTATAGGAAAACACATATACTTTTTCAGGAGATTGTTGTCTCTGAGCAGAACTTTTATTTTTCAAGAATGTCTTTTTTAGTCTAATGAAAATAACCCCATCTGAAATACACTTTTAACAAACAAAACTAAATTTAACTAAACACATTTTTAACTTATCAATTTGTTACTTTTAAGTTCATATCACATATTTTTGTCCTGCGTTGAGACATAAATATTCACTTCCACAGGTCATACATATTTTACCTGATTAAATACTTCATTTGATTCTACAAAGAATACTCACAAAATCTTTACTTCAAAAACCTGACTCTAAAATATTAGCCTGGACCACAAAACCTTTTCTTATCTTGCCAAAATAAAAAATACACATTTTACTTGTATGCCAAACATCATTCGAATATTAAGCGAAGATCGTGTTTCATGAAGATATTTTGTAAATTCTTTCCGTACTGTAAATATACTAAAACTCAATTTTTGATTAATAATATGTATTGGTAAGAACTTAATTTGGACAAAAATCTAAACCCTGAAAAAATGCGTTAAAAGTTTTGAACCCTCAGATCCCAGATTTTTAAATAGTTTTGAAAAATATTGTGCTTAAGGTATACATTAACGTTCAGGTAATGTCTAAATCTCAATTTCCTAATACTGACATTACTAATTTTGTGGTCACATGTCAAAAAAAAAAAAAAAAGGTGAACCTAAATTTCTTAATTTAATCAATTAATTGGAGAAATATTGTTGTGCCCTATACACCTGCAGTGTCTTGCCTTAAAAATTCTTCTGAAATGACTGATTTCTAGAAGATGTATAAGAAGGTGTTGGGAGGACTGGGTACCTGTATTCTGCTGTTGCCCCAGTCTGCTACAATAATGTTACCGTTCACATCCACTGCCACCCCTGTGGGGGCATTAAACTGTCCATTTCCTTCTCCGTGAGACCCAAACTTAAACAAAAACTCCCCATCTGCACTGTAAACCTGAGGAAACACAAGATTTAATCATGCACATTATTTAATTAAACATATGGCCACTTACATACATAGATGCATTCTGTAATTGTTCGATTTTATCCAGTTTTATATGCAAGATGCAGAACACCTGAATAAATATGAATTTAAAATAATTGTTCCATATTAGCAGAATAATAAAAATAAATTTTACATTTCTTTAAAGTTCTTTTTCAAATCACATTACTGGAAAATGCTGCCCATTATTGGTCACTTTTACTTGTTAAATAAATGCACCATTGCTGATCGCTAATAATGTTTTTTGTTTTCTTGCTTTTTAATGAAAATCCAGCCACACCACTAGGTGTCACTTAAGTTCAGAACAACTGCCATACTGTGTGCAATGTGATGAAAATATTAAGTGCAGAAAATTTTGAAAATATAATATGACTTCTTGATGAATATTACAATTACTAGATGTTTTCACAGTTTATTATTAATAATAATAATAATAATAATAATAATAATAATAATAATAATAATTCTCTTTTTTGGTGTTTCGGTTTATTTAATTTGTTTTACATTTTAAATAAAGACTAAAACAAATCTAAAATTTAAATGAAAACAGAAAATATTAACATATGTAAACAATATGATCATAATATTAATAATTTATATACAAATTATTATTATTTATATTATTATAGACACTCAATAATAAAACTGCAGATTATTCAGTCATGCCATTAAGAAACCATAGATTTTGGATTTTTTAATTATAGTACATATATATGCAAGTTCATATATAACAACATTTTAGTCATCATCTTCCTTAAATCATAGTAAACAATATTTTACTTTCTGTTTAAAAAATTGTCTCTATGATATTCTGATCTCTAGATATGGTTCAGCTCCCCTCGTTTTTAATGCTATTTTAAGGGTTTGTTTAGTCTTATTTAATACTTCATCAGGTAATAACTGTGAAAGCACAACCTGAAGAAGATCCACTCACCTTGACAGAGTGGTTATGAAAGTCTGTCACCACAATTTCATTCTTGTTGTTGACAGCAACAAAGTGCGGGCCTGAACGACAGAAAGCAGAGACAGATCAATTCAGACTTGATGACGAAAGAGAAAGAGAGTGAAGCGGACAGCAGATCTTGTCAAGCCTTCATCCTTGTCATTGGACTAAACTATTCGATTTTTGCCCAACATCTGATTACAAAACACAAATCACAAAAACATGATCTAAACTCAAACAGTCATTTGAAAAAGATAAATCAGCACATTCTGGGATGAGGATTCACTCAATACTTACTGAACCCAGGGCCAGATTTACTAAACTTTTGCTCCAGTGCACACTTTGAACCACTTTTTTCTAAAAAGGAATGGGAAAAACACAAGGGTAAGCAAGAGACAAATTAATGACAGAGCAGAAGGGATTTACAACTGAAGAAAAAAAGCATACATCAAGCGATGGGAGAATGCAAATCGTCTTTATGTGCTGGAATGAATATAAAGCAGTTGTAAGGATCAATGAAAGACGAGCATCCTAAAGCAGGTCCACAAACCACATGCATATGTTTAACAAGAGGAAGGAAAATGAACAGGGGGTGTATTACAGAAATATACCAACTTTAAAATCTGTTTGACAACCATGGTCATTTTTAGATAGACAAAATCTATTACAGGACAGCATATCCTAAGCACATTATCTGATCTTAACTACAGACAAGTAGGTGGTATTACAGAAACATCTTCTCAAAAACATTGTCTAAAAAAATGTCTGAGACTTACAATGGATATTTTGCTTGCGCACATTGAACAAATAGTCGGTGCAAGGTAATCCACAAAAAATTTGATCAAAGTCAGATCATTTGCTTCTGTATTAGTGGTGGTCATTCTCTGTTGAAGTCAGTTTGAAGGCTTCAGCCACAATATTCTTAACCACGCCCCCCTTACCGTTAGTTGCTATGAGAGAATGATGCGCAAAAAAAAAGCTCAGCCTCCCCTACTCAATACTCCGCTTCAGTTAGAAGCACATCAACATTCTGAAACAACTTCCACTTCACACAGACTTTAACTTGAACCCAACCGCTGTTCTAACTTCAATATTATTTGAAAGCTGGTGAAAAAGCGAATGAAATTTCCTTCCTTCCCCATCTTTTGTCTTTTTTACCTTTGCACAGCACTTTGGCCAACTGAAGTTGAACTTAAATGTGCTCTATAAATAAAGTTGAAGTAAAAAAAAAAAAAAAGAAACGCTTATAATTGCACTGTCCAACAATAGTATTATATTTATTGATGATTAGAAATGTAGAACGAAGATGTTTAATCATATAAAGTCTCTTGGAGGACACTGAAGATGCGTTACTTTCCGTGACAAATCACTTATAAGTAGTTAGCCCACAGACTACCGCGCAACCTGATATAGTATTACAGTTAGCACAAGAACTGCAACCAGCATTACAGCTTCACGAAGCATTACCGGTTATGATGCAAATGACTTTTTTTGTCAGTTTTGTTTATCCATTTTGTTTAGGCTAACTTATTAATAACCTGCGCAATGTTGGTTGCTTGGTAACACACCTGAGAGGTGGATTGTCAAATTCAAAGACACAATTTAAGATTTTGTAAGAAAGGATAAGAATCTCATATCAAGGTGTCAAACTCAGTTCCTGGAGGGCCGCATCCCTGCAGAGTTTAGACCCAACAATGCTTTAACACACTCACCTGTAGGTTTCGAACAAACCTGAAGAACTTAATTAGTTTGATCAGGTGTGTTTAATTAGGGTTAAAGCTAAACTCTGCAGAGCTGCGGTCTTCCAGGAGTTTGACACCTACGAGTTAAGGTTTGCTTCTGTAATACAAATTTGTGAAAAATCCTTTTTTAACGTTACACATATTAAGACAATTTCTGTTATATGCCCCCAGATGTATTTAATAATAGCAAAACAAGTAGCAGAGGGGAAGTGTTGGAAAAACTAAAAAAAGCATCTCTAAAATGTGCATGTTTATCAGTTTCAGGGTTATTTGTAGTTGACTACAACTAAAACACCAACAAAAAACACTGTTACATTTAAGAGACCATTTACAACAATAATAATTTATGGTTATTTTACATTTTTGGGTGAACTACAAGTTTTAAATTAAATGATATGTAAAAAAAAATTATATATATATATATATATATATATATATATATTTATAAATTTACCCAATTGAAACATAAAAACTACAATAATTTTCCATTGAACATTTATTTTATTTAATTTAACTTGACTGACTAATATAGCTAAAATCCATTGAAATTACAGAAATAAAATATAATTAAAACAAAAATAAAAAGTAGTGCTGGGCAAAGATTTATCACAATCAATTGCATCCAAAATAAAAGTCTGTTTTGACATAATGTATGTGTGTGTACTGTGTATATATATATATATATATATATATATATATATATATATAT
>CAIGQW010034901.1:803715-832993 GCA_903798125.1 Danio choprae
ATATATAATATATCTCCTTATAAATGTTCATTATTACCACAAACAGTGTTTCTTTTATAAGTAATGGCCCAAAATGAAGTCAAAAAAGAAGGATATTTCGTCTTTCCATATTTAAAAAATGAATAAGCAAAAAAAAGGGATTGTCACTAGACAAGAAATACTCATGCAGTAGCAGGGCAACAACAACAAAATCAGGCTGAGAATAAGAGACATTAACTTAATTATTTATTAATCTGCAAAATTAGGTGTGAAACCATGAATTAACACATCAGGACCTCTTCAGCTTTTAGTGCCACCATAAAAGACATAAGACTTTTATGTTACTAACCAGGCCTGACCCTGCTTGGGATGTTAGCATGGTATAGCCTGCAATCCTAATATATATCATTTTTTACATTTGGGTTGGAGATGGACGAACAAAGACTACTTTTCTATCACTGTTTGACGAATTTATCTGCCAGAATCTGGCACCAAGTAAGTTTTGAGAGTTAATTTTAAGTCCATCCCCTGATAGGTCTATCTTGCTTAGTATCAATTAACACAATTATTTCCTCACTATCACTCAGTACCTTAAGAATCACTCTCAACCTCCCTGTGCACAAATTCTTTTTCAAAATCAGTCTGTGATTTTTCTCATGTGGGGGTCTTATGTCAAAATTCTTCACCTTAGCAAAGTCTCTGAGAATTTGACACCTTGGAGACTCCAAGTAGAGTGCAGTTCTGATGTACACATAATTTATTAATGCATAACTACTATTCATAAAGTATTCACTAAGAATGATGTAGTAAAATTGGTAATATATGAAAAGAATATCGACCTGCATAATAATTATGCACACACTAACTTCTGACGCCCATAATCATTTCAAAGGGATACTAACATACAAAAATGTAACCATGGACCACAAAAGTCAGAAGTTGAGCTTTCAAAAATAAGCTTTATATTGATGTATGGTTTGTTAGAATAGGACACTATTTGACTGAGATATTTAACTATATGAAAATCTGGAATCTGAGGGTTTCAAAAATAAAAAATATTGAGCAAATCGCCTTTAAAGCTGTCTTAAATAAAGTGCTTAGCAATGCATAATACAAATAAAAAATGGGTTTTGATATATTTACTGCAAGAAATTTACAAAATATCTTCATGGAACATGATATTTATTTAATATTCGAATTTTTTTTTTTTCACCATCATTTTGACTCATTGACTCATTTAATACATTTCGGCTATTCCCAAATTTACCATAACAATTTACTATTACTATTACCATTACAATTTAAGATCCAGGGTCACAAATGACATCTTTCCCTTAAAACACACATTCCTCCTCCCACTCTGACACATCAAACCCCAGTAAAATCAAGCAGTAAAATCATGAGGATGATACTAAACAAAGCATGAAACGTACCAGAACCTCAAACCAACCCTGACCAGATGTGTTGTTGAAGAGACAGAAACAAAAGCATTCTTCTCAGTCACAGCCGCTGAGCACGCAGAAACACACACAGCCATTCATGTGCACACACAGCGACACTCAAAACACTTACACACACAAGTGGACAGTCTCAGGCAGGCTCCATTGTTGTTTCGTGTTGTTTTCAGCAGGGCCTGGTGTCTGAAGAGCACAGCAGAACCCGTTCCCTCGGTCTCCAGCCCCCCTCCCCAAATGAACAACACACAGCGCACACCGTCCGCTCGCCTATGCACTCTCACTGCCCGAGAAACAGCCGTGATGTCACAAAGAGGCGGGGCTAAACACAAACCCCGTCCACTGGGCCGCGCCACTGGCTAAAGCTGAATGCACATGTTTAACTCCTCCCACACGCTCTGTTGTGATTGGCCGTACAATGCTATTTTCCCAAAGGCATGGATTGCCTAAGAGAGAAACAATTCCAACTGACACACTTGGGCGGTTGGGAAAAGGAGAGGATTTAGGTTGAAATGCCTGCTTTTTTAGTTGCAGTGACTTGAGTGGGTTTGAAAGCGTATGATGGACTGAACAGTAATGATCATGTTAAAAGGGTTTGGTTTGACAGGACTTTGAGTAGTTTTCAGTTCACGATGCACCTGCTTCTATAGGAAAAAGCTGCTGAAATGCACAAAAGTCACAAATGTGCTTTCAGTTTTGTGAGAGATTTTAAGGTTATAGCAAAAACTTCTAAATCAATGTTAATCTTGGTTTAGCTCCGGACATTGCCCTGCTTTTGCCTGCTTGCGAAATGACCGACATATTAAATCTTATAACAATCACTGGGTATGATGGTTATATAAGAGATGATGTCATTACATCTGGGTGGAGTGACTGCAGATTGTAGGATTGGGATTTACAATACTTCAGATTTAATGAAAAACATAATAATAATAATAATAATAAATACTTTAACATATCCAGTAAAACATAAATAATGTAAGGTCAAATGCAGGTCAATAATACAACAAAAATGACTATAAGTGGCAAAGTATAAAGTTTAACTTGTAATAGTTTTAAATTTGACCTGTTTTGTTTTCACTTTCATTCATTCATTCATTTTCTTTTCGGCTTAGTCCCTAAATTAATCTGGTTGTGCTACCCACTGGTTGTGCTACCCACTGCGCCACAGTGCTGCCCTGCTTTCACTTTAAATTAAATATATTAAATTTAGTTTTGGGGGCGGTGCAGTGGGCAGCACTGTCGCCTCACAGCAAGAAGGTCGCTGGTTCGAGCCTTGACTGGGTCAGATAGCCTTTCTGTGTGGAGTTTGCACCTACCTACCTGCATCGGCTTGCTCTGATTTCCCCCACAAGTCCAAAGACATGCGCTATAGGTGAATTGGGTAAGCTAAATTGTCCGTAGTGTATGTGTGTGAATGAGAGTATATGGGTGTTTCCTAGTGATGGGTTGCAGCTGTAAGGGCAACCGCTGCATAAAACATATGCTGGATAAGTTGGCGGTTCATTTTGCTGTGGCGACACCTGATTAATAATGGGACTAAGCCGAAAAGAAAATGAATAAATGAATGAAATGTAGTTTATTATTTTTTATAAATTTTGTTAGCTAAATGAAAATGATAAATGTTTCTTTGGCAACTAGATGAAATACATTTTATTATATTTATAAATTAACATTTAATTTACTTCAGTTCACAAACACAATTTTAGTTCTATATATGTGGCTTCCGTTAATTGACTTAAAATTAAACACGTGGTTTCTTAGCACTAGATATATTACAATATTAGAATGTTATTATATATAATTATTACTATTATTATTATTAAAACAATGTAATGTTATAATAACAATTTAAATAATCATCACATGACAATTTTATCTCATACCTACAATTGTGCAAATTCATGTACATTATTATTCATTTGTCTTGAATGAATCAGATTGCAAAATGCATTCTAAATGGATGACATGTTAATCCATCAGCAGAGCGGTTTGAGATTAGATGGAAAACATCAACTGTCATTAAGCTGGAGGGATTGACTGTCTGAATTCACCCACGGAAACTCCTTCTCAAATAACATCACCTCTGACTAACGCCAATGTTCCGAACCTGCACCAAAGCACACAGGTACAACTACACCTGTGCATATTCAAAAAGCAAAAACATATGGGATAGCAGACTCCAGGATTAGTCCCATTCTGCAATGAGAATAAGTAGTTAAAATACATTCTCTTATTTTCTACATTCTCTTAGAAAGACGTATTTGTTTTATTTCGGCTAGAATAAGTTTGACATTTTTTTAAAACCATTTTAAGGTCAGCCCCCTCTAGCAATATTTTTTTTTCTCAATTGTCTACAGAGCAAACCACTGTTATACAATGATTTGCCTAATTACCCTAACTTGCCTAATTAATGTAGTTAAGCCTTTAAATTGCACTTTTAGCTGAATACTAGTGTCTTGAAAAATATCTAGTAAAATATTATGTACTGTCATCATGGCAAATATAAAAGAAATCAGTTATTAGAAATGAGTTATTAAAACTATTATGTTTAGAAGTGTGTTGAAAAAATCTTCGTTCCGTTAAACAGAAATTGAGGAAAAATATACAGGGAGGCTAATATGTCAGGGGGGCTAATAATCCTTCAACTGTATATGAGCTTTTATTAAAGTTTAATGTAATGCAATTTAAAATCTCTTGTAAGGCTTAACGTAATTAACTTAACTTTAGACAAACACATTTTTTTCTTATAGTGCAATTGATTTGTATTAATAATCTTCATATATTATTTGTGCGATAACATATGGAGCACATAACACAAACAGCGATGGGTAAGGCTTTCTGATGACTGCATTAATTAATCTTTACATAAAGTGTAATTAGATGCTGCGTCTGGTCCGCTCTGCTCAGATAGAGGCCTCGGGCTGTGCTCAGTTATGTAATCCAGCATGTCAGTACGATTGTGGAGAGGAGAGGGAGATTTACTCCTGCCGCAGGACACATGACTCAACAGAAGGCTGGCAGGACACCGCAGGGCACAGGACAGACAGAGAAGAGCCCGCTCTCTACCCCCGTCACCATCTTATATTTGTCATTACATAGATTTCTGGGTTATTTTTGTCTTGAGAAGACTTACAACTTTATCACCCTTAAGGATTCTTCTTCTTGTTTAGTGGTTGCTGTTTTATAGCTCAGGCTAAAAAATACAGATTATAAATCAGAGTCGACACATTTTCACCCAGTTTTTCCTGTGCATGAACTTTGTTGCAGATGTTGCAGACTCCTAAAAATAGGTTTGGAGAAATTAAAATATAAATGATACTTGAAAAAAAGTGATTTAATTAATAGCCCAGATGATTTGGTTTAGGGACAAAGTGAAAACAAATACAGCAATTACTCCCATTCTATAAGTGATTATTGTGATTAACATTATAATAATAAAATAATTATTATAATAATAAAAAATAATGATGATAAATCAAACAGCTAACCTGTATTATATTATATTATATTATATTATATTATATTATATTATATTATATTATATTATATTATATTATATTATATTATATTTGGGCAGCACGGTGGCACAGTGGGTAGCACAATCGCCTCACAGCAAGAAGGTAGCTGGTTCGAGCCCCGGCTGGGTCAGTTGGCATTTCTGTGTGGAGTTTGCATGTTCTCCCCTTTGCATGAGTTGGCGTGGGTTTCCTCCAGGTGCTCCGGTTTCCCCCACAAGTCCAAAGACATGCGGTATAGGTGAATTGGGTAAGCTAAATTGTCTGTAGTGTATGTGTGTGAATTGGTGTGTATGGATGTTGCCCAGTGATGGGTTGCAGCTGGAAGGGCATCCGCTGCATAAAACATATGCTGGATAAGTTGGCGGTTTATTCCGCTGTGGCGACCCCAGATTAATAAAGGGACTAAGCCGAAATGAAAATGAATGAATGAATATTATATTATATTATATTATATTATATTATATTATATTATATTATATTATATTATATTATATTATATTATATTATATTTCATTTGTACTTATCATGAGTAGCATAATAATAATAATAATAATAATATAAAATAATAATAATGTAAATAAAAAAGTGTGTCTATGCATGTACTAATGTATATTTTTAGTTTAGTATTATATATAATTCCAGAATGCAATTTTTAGCTAATTAAACACATGCATACTTTCCACACTGATAAATGAGCAATGAGATAATTAAAATTAATCCAGAAAGCTACATTTCAGTTCAGTCATAATATGTATTATTATTACAATATTACAATGTTATTCTACATCATTCTACAATGCGCAAATTATAGAAAAATACTGAAAATTAATTCAGAAAGAGAAATCACAGTTCAGTCATAACATGTATTATTACAATATTTCAAAGTTATTCTACATAATAATTATCTTAGTTGTTATCATAATTTTAACATTGTTATATTATTAAAGCAATCAAAATACTGACCAAATGACAGTGTTGTATTATACCTATAGTTATGGAAATAATAGACAAATAGGAAAAATTTATCCAGAAAGGGAAATTCCAGTTCAGTCATTACATATTATTACAATATTACAATGTTATTCTATATAATCTTCATTTTAATTTTTATTATAAATTTAAAAATGTAATGTTATAACAGCAATCAAAATTAAATGACAATGTTATATTATACCAATAGTTTTAGATAATAGTTTTATAGCAAATTACAGAAAAAATACTGACAATTAATTCAGAAAGTAAAAATTACAAGTCATTACATGTATCCATTAAATGAATGATTCTGTATCTTAAGACAGGCTGATAGGTTGTCGTTAACATTCATAAACTGGTAATAGATGCACGTGACTATATATGTGAAAACATTCACCCAGTGTGAGACGGGCTCTTGGCCTGGTCCTGACAGTAGATCATGAATAGCTCATCCGCATATCCTTAATCATCTCTCTCTCTCTCTCTCTCTCTCTCTCTCTCTCTCTCTCTCTCTCTCTCTCTCTCTCTCTCCTTCCCTCTCTCTTCTCTCTTTTCTCTCTCTTCTCTCTGGACTGTGGGAATATTCCTGTAGGGAATGCATGCTTAGCTGGTTACATGAGACGGTCCAGGAATAATCTGATCCTTCAAATCACTATTGTTTATGTGTGTGCTTTCAAAGGAGATGCTTAAAAACACTTAATGCCTGAAGCAAACAAACAATACCAACAAACAGGTCACAACTTTTTAGTTTAATCAAGTGCTTGCCATATGTAAAGTGTAGTGTTTTAACAAAAGCTACTGCACATGTGCTTCTGCCTCTGGTGCTTCAGTGGGGGAAAAACTCACTTATATGATGTGTTTACAGTTTAGGTGTATAAATTATGCAGAAGAGTGTCCTCAATCTTCGGTTCAGGGCTGAACGAGTGTTTTCTGAATAGTAAATATAGAGGACCAGACACCGGAGAGTTCAGAAAGGGATGCGGTTTCGAAGGGCCGTGATGACGCATCCATCGCAAATAACCAAAGCAAACACAGAATAATAAAACACCTCTGAAGGCTATAGAAGATATGTTACATTAGGATGTTGTGTTATGCAAAGGGAATCCGATTTTTCTTTGTGTTTTAAAAGTGTGGTCTTTATTTTGTTGCAATATTTTCCTCTTGAAGAGCGTGGCTGAGGTACTTTTAACATGCCTGTTATATCAATGGCTTGGTTGTGGCACAGAATCAAACTAAATGACCTCAACTTTTTTTTTCTTGCAATTTCGGGTTGTTTATCTCTCGATGCTGACTTTTATTCTCAGAATTACGAGTTTTTGGTCATAAACTTTGTTCTTACATCAACATCTTACAATTCAGACTCCCCCCCGAGAATTCTAAGGTTCTTGCAGTGTTTAGTTGTTATTAATTAAATTTCTTATAGCTTATATTTTGCAATTTTGGATTTTCTAGTCAGATTTTCATTTGTCACAGAAATGTACAATTGTACTGTAAAAAGTGAGTAAAGCCGTTGCCTTCAAATTATTTAGTAAATGAAATTTGTCAATAATTATAAAGATTAACACTTCATTTTAATGTACAATTCATGTTATTAGCAAACCATTACCTAAGGCTATTAGCTCAATAAACTAGTAATTAGCTGGTTGTTAATAGTTTAGTAAAAACTAAATAAGAAAAAGTAGTAGTTGGGTTTAAGTATTGGATAGGATTAGGGATGAAGAATAAGATCATACTTTGTAAGTATAATGGTCACTATCTTAATAATAGGCAGGTGATAAACCAGTAGTTAATAATGGTGAATTGTAAAAAACAAAAGTGTTACCAAATTAAGTCAACTAAATAGTTCCAAGTTACTCACTTTTTTAAAAGTAAAGTCAACCAATTGCTTTAAAAGCAATGGGCTTACTTACTTTTTAAAGTAAAGTCAACGAATTGTTTTCTATTATGTATACATTCACTCAAAAAGACAGAATTGTAATACTGACTAGTGGTGTGAGACTGGCAATACAAGCTCATCGGGAATAAGTGTCCTGGGCAAAAAAAATAAAAATAAAAAATGGGGAAAGAGAATTGCTTACATTAAGTTTAAAATTTTATCATGTGATATTAAACCAATTAGCAAAATTCAATTTCACCAGACAGAACCATTATCTATAGTTCACCATCAAAGTGTCATCATCAAAGTCTGTAACACTGTGTGCAGAAGCATGTTTTTTCAGGCTCTCCTGAACCTGAATTCTTTTCTACATTTCTCTTTCGCTCTCAGAAATGCCCACATAACTATGCAACAATAGTCAATAGTGTCTGCAAACAAACCAAGAGGACTAATTCCCCTTTAGACCACTCAACACCTACAGAAATAGCACAACACTCAGACCTCAAGAGAATAATTCAGATTCAGAATAAACTCCTACAAGCCTGTGAAGAAGATGACTTGAGAATGTTTTATAAAGGATGTGCTCGTTGTCATGCTTCTTTTATCACATTTTATCAACACACACGCACATGCTCACACACACACACACACACGCTCACACACACACACAAACACACGCACACACACACACACAGCAAACACATCCATGCATTGCACAAGTGCCACTGAGACTCTCTTTCGCATGCTGATTTTTGAAGTTGTCTTCAAAAGAAAAAAGATCACTTTCAAAATCAATTTTTGCAAAAATTGGATATGTGAGACAGTGAGTTCAATGTGCTAAAGGTTCTGGCAACGTAAAATGTATTTTACTTACAAAAGTCAAGGAAATTTACTAAGCAGTTTTGCCAGTTATCCAATATTCAATTAGTTGTATGTTTTAAAAGGGACCTATATTAAATGTTTACATAATTTTGTGTGAAAAACTTGTAGGCAAAATTGGTGCGATTTGCAATAAAATTTAAACTCTCCATTTCTTTTACATAGAGTAATTTTACAAGTCACCTAAAATAGACAGTTGAGTTTGACCATTTTCTAATCCTTTCAGCCAATCTTCAGGTCTAGCTGGAGCACTTTTAGCTTAGCTTAGCACAAATCATTGAATCGGATTAGACCATTAGCATCTTGCTCAAAAATTACCATAAGAGTTTCTGATAATCTTCCTATTTAAAACTTAAATATTCTGTAGTTACTAAGGCCGATGGAAAATGAAAAGTTGCTATTTTCTATAGGTCATTGTTCTAGCACCGCTACATTTTGCAAAACAAATTTGAGTAAAATTTGCTTAACTTGGTGCCTAAATTGTGACTGAGCCTTCATGTAGCTCAAATAGTAAAACTTGTCACTATGTTAAGGTTGTGGGTTTGAGTCTGGTTAAAAGTAAGATTGTAGGTTGCTTTGGATCAGTGTTTTTTTTCACGGCCCATGTCCTTTCAGGGTGAGTCTAAAAAGCCATTTTTTATCACTATAACAAGTTCAGACAGTGATCTGTTTTGACCCTGCCAATCACACCACAAGTGTAAGTTCAGATAAGAATATATTAAACTAATGTATACACTCCTAAGAATAAATATTAGGTTCCACTTTATATTAAGTGGCTTTGACCATTATGTACTTACAACTTTTAATAAATGCAAAAAATAAACTTAAAAAAATAAATAAATGCAATGTACTTATTTTGTTTATACTGAATCACAGAACAATATTGGTAAGGTTAGGACCAGGTTTGGTGGAATGGGTAGGTTTAAGGATGGGTTAAGGTGTAATGGATGGGTCAACAGTGCAATTATGAGTGTAATTACAGAAAATAATTAAAGAATTTTTATTACATGCAGGTATTTGTACACTCATAACTGCACTGCTGACCTATCCATTACACCTTAACATTACACATTTTTTAATCAAGTAATATTATGTAATTAAGTACAACATAAAACATGTTTGTACATAACAAGTGCACTGTGCCAAACAATTAATTTGAATGTAAGTACAGTAGTTAAAGCCACTTCATATGAAGTGGAAACAAAGACTTGTTATTGACATTGGTTTTTCATGTAAAACTATTAACATTTAAAAAACATTTTCATTTCACGAAAGTTTTTTTTGTAATACATTCTTCACACTTTACTTCAAAATGTTTCTTTTAAGAACTGTTTAAAGGTTCTTTGGAGAATCAATAATGATCTTTCTATGGCATAAATATGGAAATTCTGTGGAAAAACTGTGGTATTACTGTTTAAAGTCAGTTTAATCATACATTCATAATGTATGTTACTCATCCGTAATTTTATGCTGAAATGTGCTATAAATATGAACAAACATCTAATGCTATGCGTCAAAGTAAGCTAATATAATAACTGGCAGCATTAACTGACACTGATTATGTTGGGCTTTAAGCACAAAAGTCTTCCTTTTGAATAAGAACAAAGATGCACATTTTTCTGAGGCACAAGCAGACACAAGAATCGGCTTTTAAATAGAAACTGGTTAGCGCTTGTATTGTGATGATAAATGTCACTACCTGGTCGTATCTGAACTGGAATGACTGCTTGGATCTCTACAAAACCACACGGAATGAGCTATACTGGTTCACAAACTAATCACACCCATTTACACACACTAACAAAAACACATAAGGGCATCCTGAGGGAGAATGGAGTAACCTGGCAGGCATTTTTTGCTTTTAAAAGACATCTAATAGACATCCAAACATAGACATCTTGCCTAAATCAAAGCTAAATTTGAGATGTTCAAACGATAGTCTAGAAATGACCTCAGGAATGAATGACTACACAAGTGAAGTCTGTCTAATCTGTCTATTTGATGACTAGTCTATTTTTGGACTATGTTTGGATCTCTATTAGATGTCTTTCAAAAAATTTGTCTTTCATTTGCTTGGTGCAAATGGTCAAACAGACGGCCCTAAAATATGGGCTGTGTGTCACTAGTGAGGTCTTGAATGTGATTCTACAGTCGAAAGAGTACATAAATACAAACACACACATGCATACAGTACATGAACAATGGCCATAGATGGCAATTCAAGTCACTAAACTAAAGAAGAGACATCTGTCCGCTGAGCTCCATCTCGCTGCCCCTCCATCCATCATAATCTCCAACTGAAGGACGTCAAACGCCATTTGTGAACATGACAATCCCCATCTGACCTCCTTGTATCAATCAAGAGGAATTTTCATGGTCAAATGCAGAGCAAAATCATACTGGGAAAGGATTTTATTTGGTTTTGTGACATGACAAAAAGCCTTGCTTCAAATATCACCCTGCAATTATGTTTACATTTGGATTTCTAAGCCATACTTTACTTTGAAGGAGACTTTAAGTACACTTTTCAGTGCTCATTTTCTGAAGTCATTACGTCACTATTCCCGTGAGTTCCTCTTCAACACACAAACATAATAGCTTGTAAGTGGAATTTACTTGCTTCTTAAAGCACTTTCTCGCCCACAAAGTTGATAGTAGAAAGAGGATTAGAACATATGGATAATCTTTTTCCTCCTAAAAACACACCAACAGCTGGATTAGTTTGGAAATTACTGCAATAAAAAATGGTAAATATTAAAGTATGTGAAATTTCTATGCAAAATGTGAGTTAAATTTGTTTATTATTTGCATCATTGAATGTTTGTTTATATGTAAGAAATGACCTAAAAGCTATTTCTTTTAGATAGCAAGTACTCAAATAGATTAAATAGTGAATAGCAAATGTAGACTGTGGTTTCCCACTGAAAGAAAATTCCTAAATTAATTAAATTCTCTAAATTATATGACTATGGCATCACTCCTACTGCTATCTCATCACTGGTCCTACTGTGTCTAATTCTATTGGTCTAATTGTAAAAGATGTTCGAATTTATTTAACTAAACCTAAAACTATTAAAAATAGGATCTACAAAATAAAATATTTTTAGATTACAAAATAGGCTTCTCTTAGCAACTAACTAGAAATGCAGTTAGAATAAAAAGCTTTGAAAAATGACAATAACATTACTGTAATTGAAGAGCTCAGACGTAAAAGCCTCTAAATGCCATCTGAAATGTTCTTTTAAAACGAGCGTGTTTTTTTCCTCAGGCTCCTTTGTGTTGGTTCAGTAATTTCACATTGATGGTGATTAATAGGCTCTTTCCATTGCTTTTAAAGTCAAATAGCTGAACACAAACATAGGAAGCTAAGAAAAATGCTCATTTTAGAAGAAAATTTTAGATGGCACTTATGAATCTTTTGCATCTGAACTCTTCAATTATATGTAATCTATACGTAATTTAAAATAAAAGTCTAAGATAGTGTATTAATACTACTGAAAGCTAAACAAATAGACAAATTAATCATATCTAAGAATGTTAATTACATTGAACTATAAATAGAGATTAACCTATGATCAATATAATTTCCCTCTTGGCAAACATCAAAGCTATTTAACATAATCAGCAAATCTATTTAGCACACCAACTAATGTCTACTAAAGAAAGCACTATATTGAGTGCCACAATGCCCTTCCCCTGCTTACGCTCTTGTATTGCCATTATTCAATTATTTTTGGCTGCCTGTTTAGATGATTACAAAAGCTGTATACCTTTAACATAATGTAACTCTAGGGTGTGCCATTTAAGCTAAAAAACAATACAGAAAAAAATAGAAAAAAACTAAGTGGTTTTATTCATGCCAGATCATTAAGATGTATCTCACATCTTCATACACTCCATAAAAAAATCTAGATTGTTTTAGGCCACATTTGGGTAATATATGGACAGATACAACAGCTGGGTTAAATGATTAAACAACATTTTATGTTGGTTGGTACATAGACAAAACCCAGCAGCATTATTTAGAGTGGAAAGACACACTCATCACCAATGTACACATCAGAATGTACATGTTTTCGGAGCAAAGTAAAGCAGAAGACATTAAATTTGGAGCCAACAAACACTGGCGAACACACGTCATACTAAACAGCAAACACACACACACACACACACACACACACACACACACACACACACACACACACACACACACACTGCACACGCACTGTTATTATTTTACGTAAGCGCAGAAAGGCTGGCGGGGTGTTTGTGCTCATGTCTGTTTGTGCATCTGTGTGTGTGTGTGTCAGAGATGGCCAGCTGATGGAAAGGGAGAGGCCAGACACTGCGGTCAATTATTCATCACCACAGTCCTGCGTGGTAAAACTCAACACGTATGAGACGGATGGAGATATTAATGGACAGAAGACAGAAAGAGGCTGTACTCACGTGAGATACAGGGATGAAAAAAAAGGAAGGAGGAAAAACACGGACAGGTCTCAGCGATGCATCCGGACCCGTCCCACTTTAAAGACCCTCATCGCAAAGGAGAAGAAGAAACGGTGAGGTTTAAGTCCAGAAAGCAGGAGAAAGAGAGCAGACAGGAGAGAAGCAGAAGCAGCAGAAGGGTGTGAGCATTGTACATTGTGTGTGTGTGTGTGTGTGTGTGAGGCTGAAGGAGGAGGGGAACGAAGGATAGTGGAAGGCAATTGGCTGAGAGGAAGAGAGGTGGGGATGAGCTCAGCCAATAAAGGTGCAAGGAGAAAGGAAAACGGGAGAGAGAAAATACATCCTATAGATACAGACGAATCTCTCTCACTTTCTCTGAAAGGGCTGCAGCTGGATCACTGCTGTCATTTGTTGTTTACAAGTAAAAAAAAAAAACAATCAAAAATTTATTTTGAAATAAATAATAAAGTGTCTAAATAATAATAGTAGTATAATAATAGATTATAATAATAGTAATTATAATAATACAAAGTTATAATAATAGTAATTAATATGCGTATATATTATAATAATTAATATATAAGCATATTAAATGCAAGTAAAATGTGTTTTTAATGTTTCAAGTAACTTTTGTAGAATAAAATGTTTGAAATAATGTTCCATTGTAACAGTAACATACAGTTGAAGGTATAATTAGTACTATTTTTTTTAAGTGATGTTTAATAAAGCAAGGACATTTTCACAGAATTATATTTTTCTTCTGGAGAAAGTCTCATTTCTATTAGATTTCTATTAACAGTTTTTAAATTGAGATTTTTTTAGGGTCAATATTATTAGCCCCCTTAAGTTTTCTTTTTTTGTATAACCACTTGGGTTACACCACAGCAAGATAAACTTCTGGTGAAAGGTTAATGTGACAGCATCGATGTTGTAATGTAATTAAAGTATAATCAGTTAAATAGACTTAAGCATTCATTTAGTTGTTCAAGCGTAAAACGAGATGAAAGACTATCTAAACTCGAGCACCATCAGGAGCAGCAGGCTTAAACTCCATTGAAAATATTCTGTGGTAAAAATAAATTTCCCTATTTTAAAGATATGGCTGGGAACAATGGAATTGAATTCAGTGCTTTTTGTCCGGTCTGAGAAAACAGTGTTAAACAGTGTACATTAGAGTACTGAAACACTCAAAAATATCACACTTAGGCACAAACATATAAGGATATGTTATACGGATGTTTAGATATTTTTACTGGAAAAGAAATATTGATTAATCAAAGTATTTTAGCTTTGTGCAGAACCACATGTCAATAAAAAACTGCAAACGCATGCACAAACTGTCAGTGTTCGTCCGCGTCATCCTTTGTTTATGTCATGTGCTTTCTTTGTCCTTCTCCCGCCACCGTCATTGTTAATCTGTTCCACCTGCGTTCATCCCTTCTGTGTCATCTGTGTAATCACTCTGCCCTCCATATATACCCTTTCGTCTGTGTCCATTGTTGTCCGGTATTTTGGTTCGTGTGGGTCTCGTCCTGTCTTCCCGTATCCTGTATCTCTTCCCCGTAAGTGTCAATAAGCCCGTTTTGTAATGTCTCTCCATCTCCGTCTCGTTCTGTCACCATCCGCCCTCCGGGCGTTACACAAACACAATATCACATGTTTGTGACTTTCTCAAAGAATGTCCTCAAGAGTTCGAACGTGCAAAAAATCAATAACTCTCCTGTGTGATGGAATTATATGGCGTGTATTCTGCGGGCACGCAAACATTACTCTGAAAAGCCCTTTTGTTGGATTACTCAGCGCGCAGTAAGGGGGAGGCTTATTTATATTCACAATCAGGAGAAATTAGGGGAAAAGAAAAGATTGCAGGAAAGAACATGATAGGAGAAAAATGAAGGGGACGAGATAATGGCTGACTAACTGCATGGGAGCTAATGAAGACAAACGACTACGGAAAGAGCGAGAACAGCCACCAATGTAGATATTCTCAACAGCATAATAAGACCCAGCAGAGCAGAATGGAACAAAATAACTGCAGAAATTTCAGATCAGGCAGCAGGGGTCACTTAAATCACATCAGTCTAGCAAGATGAGCTAAAAATATCCCTTCTGTCGACTGTGACATCTTTAGCTGCCCTTTGAACTAGTATATACAGTTGAAGTCAAAGTTATTAGCCCTCCTGTGAGTTTCTTATTCTTTTTCAAATATTTCCTAAATGATGTTTAACAGAGCAAGGAATTTTTCACAGTATTTCCTATATTTTCATATATATTCCTATTTTTTCTTCTGGAGAAAGTCTTATTTGTCTTATTTGGGCTAGAATAAAAGCAGTTTAAAATTTTTTTTAAACCATTTTAAGGTCAATATTATTACCCCCCCCCCTTAAGCAATATTTTTTCCTGAGTTGTAATTAACCAGTTATTTTACATTTGATTACATAGTTTGATTACATTACATTGTTATTTTACATTATAACTCGATACTGATATAAGATCCAGAAAACCATAAAGCACTGTCTATTTCTTTTAGGTCTTTCTTTTGTAGGACTTTAGCAATTTGCGTCAACAACATTTAGTTACAATACCTACTTTTTAAGGCTGCTTTCTTAAACTTAGATTTTTTTTTCTTCTGCACTGAGCAATAAATCTTCACTTCAACAGGTCTTAAATAGACCAATCTTCACAGTTTTATTCATATCTGCACGTATTCTGAAGGTTTCTACAGACAATACATAATTTGCATGATTATATAAACATTTTAATCTACAAAAAGGTAAATGCAAAAAAGAAAATGTATTTCATTTTCTGGCTGTTTGCACTATTTTCTGTATTATGAAGTCATAAAAGAGATACTCGAAATCCATCTGTAAAAAACGTTGATGCTAAAATGTAAAGAAAAGACTGAATAAAAAAAATGGAAAACTGACTTCACACAGGGCTCAGCTTTTTGTGCTTGAAGGCATACAAATTAGTGCATAAGTAATAAAATAATACCTAATTTGCATATTTGACCTTACCACTAAGAAAACTGTTAAAAAATGTATTAGCAAGTCTTTATGTAATCAATCAACGGAAGTAGGATGGTGATAACTATTAGTTGTTTTTTTTACCCTTTTAACCTGCAGTGTCTTGCCTTAAAGTGATAGTTCACCCCCAAAAAAGAAAATTCTGCCATCATTTACTCATCCGTTCAAATCATATTCAAGTTTCTTTCTTCTATTGTACACAAAAGAACATATTTAGAAAAATGCTGGTTGCTGGCACCCATTGACTTGCATAGCCTTTTTTTTCAAGTCAATGGTTAACCAGCATTCCTCAAAATATCTTCTTTTGTGTTTGACAGAAAAAGTAACTCGTAAAAGTTACAACCACATGAGGAAGAATAAAAAAATTGTCATTTTCATTGGGTGAACTATACCTTTAAGTACCAACCTATGGCGTAGAATGGGCGGAGACAAACAGTAATGGGTGTGACTTACATAATAAAAGCAACCACTACATGTATGCTAAGAGGAATGGGCAGGGCCTGATCTCATCCCTTGTTTCGATTGGATGAGAGAGAGAGCTAAGTTACCATGGAGACTGCATCCAGTGCAGAGCAGAGCCCAGATGGCAGGCTGCCCCATCCCCATCCTCCTCAGCAGGCACACAGGAAGAGCACAGACCTGCAGGACCCATATTGTAAATTGCATGTGACTGCAACACAAAGCCAGCACTCAGCACAGTGTGTACGAGTGTGCGTTTGCGTGCTCTATTAGCAGAATGAAGGCAGACCTCTTCAGAAAGCCTGAGGGTGCTGATGCCATCACATGTGATGCTGCAGATTCCCATGCTGTGGTTTTGTAAATAGGCTGTCTGAAGACAACACCGCAGACTGCTTTTGGATATAAATAAATGCATACACACAGATGCACACATTTTGTATTGTATTAAGTTGTATTGAGAAAATATATATATAGAAAATAATGCACAAAGCACAGTTTTTCTCATTTTAGTCTCATTTTAGTACCTGCATTAAATGAAATTTACAAAAGCATATCACATACAATAAAAGTATCTATTTTAATGTTTTAAATGTGTTATGTGAAAATAAAAATTCAAAATAGCGGTAAAATATTGTTTTATGTAAGTATTAACCAACATACAGTATTTATTCAGATCTGAGCTTATTAAAACATGTAAAACAATGCGATCATTTTAAATTTTATTATATTTTAAATGGTCAAAAACTGATAAATGAGTAAAACTAAGTGATTTAAAGGATAGAGGCAAAGCAAAAAGATTTAAAATGACACTTAATATGTATTTTGGTGCTACACTGTGATCCTAAAATAGTCTTTTAATATGTCATCAAATGATTCTTGACTTAAATATGATGTTTTTTTGTGCATAAACTATTGTTACACTGAATGCCATTTTAGTCTGTAGCTTCTGTATATCATTGTTAGAATGCATGAAAATTACAATTAAAGAAGCCAGATTTTAGGGCACATTAATTTTTTTGTATCTGTATTACACTTTTAGAATTTTGATGCTTCTTGTTTTTATGAACAATTTTATTAACATACATCTTAGGTGATATATTGTGTTTTGTAACATTTTGACTATGACAGAAATTCATTATGATTTTTTTTATTTTACTAAAGTTAAAGAAACACCCAACAAACAAATATTAATACTTTTAATATTTGTGCACGAAAAATATATTACTTCTAGGGTAATGTAAAGCAGTGGTTCTCAACCAGGGAACCATTAGAAAACCTCCAAACGAGTCCTAAAATTATTATTTTAACAAATATAAAAAAATAGCACTAAAATACAAATATATAAAGTCCATTATTAACCTGACATCACATTTTATGTTTATTTATAACAACAGAAGTACCAGAGATACATATCAGCTTGAATATTAGAGCCTTTTAATATTGTCTTAAATTAAGCAACAAAACACATCTCATGATACAGCATGCATCAGCATTTATCAGGGTCTTTTATTACATCCAATATCCTCAAATATGCAAACAGGGAATATAAACACTTTGTTATTTAATAACTGCCTAGTATGAAAGAACTTTAATACTAACTATAGAGTTAAAGAGATTTAACTCCAAGCTGCTCTCGTTTTTTTTTTTTTTTTCCACTAATGAGTGCACTGTACTGAGACTGAACCACAGGGATTTACACCATTTTTTAGCTCAGTCTTTCTTAATCAGCTCTGTAACAAAGTTCACTAATCCAGTTGTACTTCACTTATCAGCTATATTTGTAAACTGGTAAGATGAAATTAATTATTCTGTTTCTCATTTTTACAGTACTTTCTAATCATACAATCTAATTTAACCTGATGTCTATGGATGAATGAGATTAAATAGGAGTCATTTGATCCTCATTGTAAATCATTTTCTGTCAAATATACAGTGCATCCGGAAAGTATTCATAGTGCTTCACTTTTTACGCATTTTTTTATGTTACAGCCTTATTGCAAAATGGATTAAATTCATTTATTTCCTCAAAATTCTACACACAATACCCCATAATGACAATGTGAAAAAAGATTTGAAAAATCTTTTCAGAAGAATCTGAAAAATCACATGTACATAAGTATTCACAGCCTTTTTTCAATACTTTGTTGATGCACCTTTGGCAGCAATTACAGCCTCAAGTCTTTTTCAATATGATGCCACAAGATTAGCACACCTGTATTTGGGAATTTTTGCCCATTTCTCTTTGAATTTTGTTTCTTATGGTCTGAGTGTCCTTTAGATGCCTTTTGGCAAATTCCAGGCGGGCTGCTATGTGCCCTTTACTAAGGAGCGGCTTCCGTCTGGCCACTTTACCATACAGGCCTGATTGGTGGATTGCTGCACAGATGGTTGTCCTTCTGTAAGGTTCTCCTCTCTCAATAGAAAAACACTGGAGCTCAGACAGAGTGACCATCGGGTTAATGGTCACCTCCCTGATTAAGGCCCTTCTCCTCGATCACTCAGCTTAGATGGCCGGCCAGCTCTAGGAAGAGTCCTGGTGGTTCCAAACATCTTCCACTTACGGATGATGGAGGACACTGTGCTCATTCAGAGCAACAGAAATGTTTCTGTAACCTTCCCCAGCCTTGTGCCTCGAAACAATCCTGTCTCGGAGGTCTACAGACAATTCCTTTGTCTTCATGCTTGATTTGTGCTTTGACATGCACTGTCAACCCTGGGACCTTATATAGACAGGTGTAAGCCTTTTCAAATCATGTCCAATCTACTGAATTTACCACAGATGAACTCCAATTAAGCTGCTGAAACATCTCAAGAATGATCAGTGGAAACAGAATGTACCTGAGCTCAATTTAGAGCTTCATGGCAAAGGCTGTGAATACTTATGGGGTATTATGTGTAGAATTGAGGAAATAAATGAATTTAATCCATTTTGGATTAAGGCTGTAACATAAACAAATGTGGAAAAGGTAAAGCACTATGAATACTTTCCTGATGCCCTGTAGGTGATATACTGAGTTACGCATGACTGTTGTAATATTTAAGTGAACGGCTTCACAGGGTCACATCATTTTTTCACACACGTTTTCTGGCAAACAGACCCGGAAATGACTATGAATGGCCAGCATTGTGCTGTTATCAGCTATCAAACTTACTCAGCTTCCTCCCATCCATGTCTGTTTGACCATTTGTGCTGAGTCATTGAAAAAGCAAAACGCCAACATCACAGTTACAGAATACTAAATGCAACATTGTATGCACTTTTTCCAACATAATACATCATAACGAGGTTGAAGAACTTACCACAACATCCTGTTGCTTTCGGTGATTAAGCTGAATTAGAGCAAGGCATCATTCAAACTCTGTGTGATCTATAAATAAGTAAATAATAATAATAATGGGAGTTAATTAATCATTTGAAGAAAGATCACTGTTAAAATGTAGGCATAACCCAAGTACAAAAAAGTGACTAAAAGAAACAATAATCATAAGATTAATAAGTTTAACCATCGGTTTAGAAAATAATTTGTTGTTGTTGTGGTAGTCTTAAATTAAAGGGACGGTTCACCCAAAAATACTCACTATTTATTCACTCAAGCTTATGAGTTTCTTTTTTTCCATTGATCACAAAAGAAGATATTTTGAAGAATGTTAAAAACCACCATTGACACCCATAGTAGGAAAAACAAATACTGTGAAAGTCAATGGCTACTGCTTTCCAGTAACATATTTCAAAATATTTTATTTTGTGTTCAATAGAAGAAGAAACTTAAAGAGGTTTGTGACAAGTAGGGTGAGTTATAAATGACAGAAATGTGTTTGTTTTTTTTGACAACCTATCCCTTTTACCGTTTTTTTGATACATTAAGCATATAGTTTAACTGTGATATTTAGTAAAACTTGGATTACAACAATAACAATCTATATGAAAAATCAAAAACTTAGTTAATTTTTGTAACGGTATTGAAGATTAACCGCACATAATATATGCCAAATGAAAGTGTTTTAAAGTTAAATATATTGAAGTTAATGAACAAGTGTCCAGTTTTCTTCAAAATATATTTTCTGTTCAACAAAAGAAAGAAAGTCAGGTTTGTAACAAATAAAGGATGAGTAAACGATGAAATAATTTTCAGTTTTGGGTGAACTATCCCTTTAAAAAAGTTTACTGAAAATATAGTGACATCTCTTGGTCAATTTCGGGAAAAGCCCAACAGAGCCCACAAAGAAAACATTTGATTAAAAACGTAAACAAAATGGAAGTAGCCTACATTGTAATGATTTATCAACCTAAAGAAGTTTAATGTTATAACTTGTTCTACAGACTATTCGCTTACTGTTAACAAATCATTGAAATAATACTGTGCAAAAATCACGTTTATTACGTCACAATGTCAATATATTTTATATGTATTAAAACTTTAAATAACACATCAAGCACGGTGGATTCAGGAACATTTGCTACCAAACAATTAAGCCTGTCGACTCATGTGTTGTACTAAGTAACATTTCAATATGCTTAAATAACTAAAATAATGTATTGTAAACAAGTAACATTCTACTTTTTAAACTTACATTTTCCATTTGCCAAATGAAGTACAATTTTCTCCTTCATCCAATAGTAAAGTCTATTTATCTAAATAGTAAAATAATTATTAAATAAATAAAGTACTTACTAAAGATGACATAAAACATCACCAGTTTGTAGTATTTAGTCTGCAGATGTATTTTTTCTGAGAATTTGAAGTCCCCAAAAGGGCTCATGTCCTTTCCTTCTGTAAGGCTCAAGTTTCCTCCTCGTTTTCCCTTCTCCTGTCTTCTCTCTCACACACAGAGAGAGAGAGAGAGAGAGAGAGAGAGAGAGAGAGAGAGAGAGAGAGAAAGAGAAAGAGAAAGAGAGAGAGAGGGGGAGAGAGAGGGAGAGGGAGAGAGAGAGGGGGAGAGAGAGGGAGAGGGAGAGGGAGAGAGAGAGGGAGAGAGAGAGAGAGAGAGATTTGCATTAAAAAAAATATACAAGACTGCGCAAAATGTCATTATTTTTGTGGTCTAAACACAACAAGATTACATTACTGCACATTAAAAAGGGTTTAAAAGTATAAATGTATATTCAAACAAGAGAACTTTACATATTGTTTTAGAGTCTAGATGTTTTAGAACAAAAATCAGCCTTTATTATGAAAGAGCACAGACCGTATGAAAGAAGAGTCTGTACTCTGCAGGTTTTTCCAGGGGGTATTATTTCACTGAGACACCAGCCAAGTGAGATCACACTGTAAACATACACCATCACCCAGACAACATGGCACATTCCCCTCATTTCCATTTTTATCTTGATGAACAAGCAGAGAAGGGAGAGAATGCATTACATTCAAAAACTACAGCAGATGTGAATAGTGACATCAACGCCATGTTGTCCAGGACTACCATATAATCTTCAGGTTAGACAGACTAACAGTTCTTCATGCTACAGTGAAAACTTCTTATTGCTTTTTCTGTCATTGTCTTAATTTTGCACGGTACAGCTACAATGCTGGCACTTGAAATTCAAAAAAATATCTTGCTTTAAAAAACAACAAAAGTTTGTGCTACATTTTAGTATACAATTCATTAGAAACATTAATTTCTTTAAAATACATTTTGTTACAACATGATTATTTATAGATAGATAGGTAGCAAGATGGATAGATATATGCAGACAAAATATATATTTAGTGTAGAGGTAAATCTTTTAAATATATGAAATTATTTTAAAATTGAATTAAATTAGTCATGTGACTCCTTTGGAAGTTTTCTAGATTAAGAACCAATGCTTTAATAAACACTCACTTTTGGCAACATTCCTTATGGTCTTAAAAATTATACAACATATGAAGTGTCCAGCTGACAAGTGAGGGGAAAGAAAAGCACAAAACAAAAAGTTCAAAGGTGGAATCCACACTTTATTACATAAAAATAAAAGACAGACTTGAAGACAAAAACAAAAATAAAATGCTTTTTAGTCCCTAAAATTCAATGTTGCGAACCAATAAAATCAGCCTGTTAGAAATAACAATGCTGAACTAAAAACCAATAAAACATTGACATGTCAACTTCAGCATGTAGTTTAGCATAAGAACACAAAAGGCATCAAGAGTATTGCAAGACAAGTTCCCATTTGCCTACATTCCTAATATCCTTCATGGCAGCGTAAAAATTTTTAAAAGTGTAAACCTAACCAACAGTCCCTGCCCGGTTTCTCTCCCCAAAACGTCGGAAGAAAGATACAAGTCCCGAGCCTTCCTGTCTCTTATCTGGAGGAACTTCCGGTCCGTTTCGTCTCTGGAAGATTTGTCCCAATTTAAAGTTCGGTGCTCGCTCTTTTTCATCAGTAAGAGAGGCAGACCTCGGAAACATCCCTTGTGCAGGAGTCCGCTTTGAAGGACAGTCCGGTAAAGAGGATGAAGCACCAGATTTATGGGAGAATGAAGGCTTGTCCCGTACAGGTGTGTCAGGTAACGCCCAAACCCCATCATCAAGAATGTCCACCCTGGAGATGGAGAATGAGTGTCTGCGGTGCGGAGTGTCCCGGGGAGAGACACGAGGGCTGAGGATGGTCCATGGGGAACCAAGACCTCCTAGTCCAGTCTGCAAGGCTAGATCCACCTCTTTTATATTCCTCTGTCGAGGAGTAGAGGTGCACACAATTCTGGAATGATCAGGTGTAGACATTTCATTCAAGCCGCAATCCTGAAAGCGGAAGACCTTGCCAGAGAGATCAGGCATTTTGTCTGCTTCCTCTGTTTTCTCGTTTTCTTCCTCTTTATTCAAATCTTCAATCTCCTCTACTTTTTCTTTATCCGCTACTCCCTCTTCAGTTGCCACAAGTTCTTGTTTCATCGAGGTGCTGCTTCCTCCATCTTCTTTGCGATCATTGCTTTCAGGAATCGGTTCGTCATGAATGCACTGTCCTCTTTTGGATGCGGCACGTGCTCGTTGAACATCATTAATGACACAAGGTGGAAGCTCCTCCTGGCAGATGTTCTCTGGTTCTTCCACTCTTAGGATCTCAAATTTCTCCTCATTGGTTTCGGCAGGGCTGTCCAGATCCCCGTTGTCCTCATGCTTCTCAACCTGAGGGCCGATGTTCTTGACGGGACTGTTTGCGGCTGATGTGGGTCCACCGGGCCTCCTGCGGGAAGGACGTTGCTTAAGAAAGCTGGTCAGGACAGACTCTAGAGTGGAGTTGTCATTGTTCACATCCTGAGATGAGCATGTGCCAGTGGATCGACGCTTGGCAGTTTTGGTCAGCATTTCTCTTTCCCTTTGCTGCCGCTTGCGAGTTTCAGCTGCCTCTCGATCACGATTTTCCTGCAGAACATAGAAGATGGTATGGGAATTACTTAAACTTTTTATATAGATGGGAAACATATTTAAAAAAAATTTTTATCTTTTTTTTTTCTTTCATTCATGGAGCCCACTAAAGGACAAAAATACACTTAATATTTGTTATATTTAAAATCTATAATATTCAAACATTTTCGCATATTAAAAACTAAATACGACCTCAGGTTGTGTCAATTACATTTGCACACCGTCTCCAAAACTTTCATCGGTCATAAAAAGAAATTCGGATCAGGTACATGCTTTTCCATTTTGCACCATTGTAGAAAGTGTGTTTTGACAATTCAGAGCCAGAATCCATAAATCTAAAAAATGCTGTCACTCAGAGCATTGAGCACTTTACAAACAGCAAAGTGTGTAATATAAAGACAGACTGTAACAAAAAAAAAAAAAAAGCATTGGAAAATTTTCATTGTGCAATGACCTTAACACTTGAGCGCAGTCATATACAAAGCCTTTGAAAATACACTTCATTTGATTTGTAAGTGTATGTACACAAGCAGCTGATGCATGATTGCACAACTTTGTTTACTCCTATATATCTGGGTATTTATGCAGGAACACAACTATTGTAAATTTGTTTGTAACAAATAAAAATCAATTAACATTTAACAATTCTTAAATCTTTGTAACATTTTAGGTTAGAGTTACATGTTGTAAGTTGTATACTTTGCATAATCTCTTATCCATGTAGGGCTCCACTGTTGTTTTATCTTATATAACGGCACAATAAATTATTAAACAAATAAATAAATTAAATGTAATTAAAAAAATTAAATGTTCAATGCAGTTACAAATAGTGGGTGTTAAGCTTTGGTCCTAAAAAAGCCTTAAAGTTAAAACAGACTTTGACATTATTACCTTACCCTTGTCCCAGAACCAGGCTTTTTAAACATAAAAATATTAAATAAATTGAAAGATAATCAAAAAGTAACATTTTAATACTACTTAAATAAAATTCTTAAACATGGTTTACTCCACTATATAGGTGTCACAAATTATGTCACATTCATCAGACTGACCCTTTTTGGCCCAATTATATTTAAATTATTACAAAGTCAATAGTTAATGTCTAATGCCTAAGACAACAAAAAAATTGGGGTGCAAAGATAATATAATCAAGCTAAAAGTGTTGTGCGATACATTTTAATTAATTCCACCAAAATACATTGAAAGTTTTCATATCTTATACCAAAAATACATTTGGGTAAACAACAGGTATGTAATCCAAGAAGTTAAACTGTGCCACACAACACGTCCTCTTGTGAAACATGAAATTTTACCTGCGCAGCTCTGTCAAACCTCTCACAGAAGGAATGAAAGATAGAGCAACACTCCTCCAGCTTAAATGTGACCGGGTCTTCACAGAAATACTCGGCCACTGAGGTGCTGATGGCTTCCAGTTCCTGAAGAGAAACCTCCACATCCGTAAGCCGAATGTCTGCCATCTGTACAACAGCAGACGTAGCAGGAATTATCAGTATACTTGGAATAATATATATATATATATATATATATATATATATATATATATATTTTTTATAATATTTTTTTTTTTTTTACAAAGCATATCAGCCACCTGATGTTACACTGCAATTTCATCCTATTCTAGGAGAGAGAAAATGGGAATATCTTACACGCAGAAATGCTTCCATCTGATGTAGTAGATCAGGCTGTTTGCTGGCGTCCATCTTTGCTTCCTTAATTTTCCCCAACTCCCGTTGAAAGTCCATTTCCACTTCCTGCTTTTGAATCCTGATTAGAAATCCAAATTATATCCAAAACCATTTTTACTCCCAAAACAATCTTTTCTATATATTACAAAAAAAAAACATGTAATGGCATCTACCTTGCAGCAATTCTAATGTGTTGAAGCTGTTCAGTAAAACGCAACAAAGCTTCATCGATTTGTTGGGCTTGCTGAAAACAAACAGTCAAAAAAAATTTAATTAACATCCGGTAATGAATTAAGTTTCAAAAAGACCATTCACTTAATTTACCATGGTAACGTAGTGCATGAGGTTCATGCCAGGTTTATTTGCTTTAGTGTCCACCAGTTTGAGCAATGATGTCATCCTGAAGCCGATAGCGCTACCTGCATATCCACCCTAAAACAAGAAATAGAGTCATTTTCTGCTCCAGCTGTAGTAAACACTCGGGAATAGTGCATTTATAACAAACAGAACAGACCATGTGATACTCACCGCATTCATGTAGTTTCCAGCCTTCAGCACCAGTCTTATGATTGAATGTAGGTCATCACATGCCAGCAACTCTGATATTAGTAAGATTTAGATTTTTTTTTTTTAAAGAAACACTTATTTAGCAAAATTGTGACAGAGTCTCGAGTCACAGTTAAAACATTAATCAAAGTAAATATATATTTTTAAAGTAAAGGGAAGACATAAACTTTGTGTTCATAGAAAGCACACTTTTTCAGCATTGATA
This sequence comes from Danio choprae, assembly GCA_903798125.1. Lineage (NCBI taxonomy): Eukaryota > Metazoa > Chordata > Actinopteri > Cypriniformes > Danionidae > Danio > Danio choprae. The sequence goes on from CAIGQW010034901.1 coordinate 830,156, forward strand.
ATATAAAGAAATGTTTCATGAACATTAAATCAGCATGTTCCTAAAAATACACATTTTATTAGATTTTTAATCAAGTGCAGCAATGGAGAGTATAAAAGAATGCTTTCAAAACCATTTTAAAATTAGACTATACAATTCAATGTGAATGGAATCATAAACAGGCGAATGACATTGTGTACACTTCATTTTGACTAATTTAATAGCACTGTATATAAAATGGAATAAATAATTAGTTGTAAATAGAATACATATTTTAAAATAATGAAAAAAATGAAATGTTTGATTTATAAATTATGGCTGATCATGCAAATTCCTTTTTATAGACTAAAAATATATTTTGTTCACTAAAATTTATATAATAAAAATACAATTGTGAAAATTTGCAAAACTGAAGAATGCTCCCTAGTGGTGGTCGTAGACTTTTGCATCCCAGTGTGTGAGTGTGTGGGTGTATAAAAAGCTAACAAGTTTTATAGTCTTATATACTATGTTCAATACAAAAAAGTACCATTAGCAGCGGTTGTCATGACAGCAATGGAGTGCTTGATCTCCTCTATAAAGGGGAAAAACTCCTCTCTGAGAAGCAAGCTCTTTAATCTCACTTTATACCTGAAAACAAACAACAGTTAGAGAATTAATAGCCATTTTTAAACCAAAGCCCCTTCCAAATATCAGTTTTAACACACTGGAACAATGTGAAACACTAAATATTCCCCAAGAACAGCATAAAATTTTACCCTTCAAGTATTTTGAACCATAGAATTATACAGTCTGTATAAAGATATACTGTATATGCCACATTAGCTGCTGTTTCCATGTGCTACTATACACACACACCATACTGGAATGGTCAAACTTAGTCCAAAAACATTCAAGTTGACTGTAAAATCAGCAGATGATTTTACTAAAACAATACAGAGAGATGAAGCTCTCACCTAACACATTAATTTATGACCATAGGTTAATAATCTATAATGTTGAGTGATTGCCCATGAAAACAAACCAAAAACAAAATTACAACACCGTTAAAGTTCTTTGGGAATTTACTGTAAATCTTGGCAGTTTTTACAATCAGAGGCTGAGCAGTGTTGTGGCAATCTTAGGAAATTAAACCAAATGTGGCATCTATGTATATATACATCTGTATTTTGAACCATGTCAGAAACACTCACCCTGGCACTTGAACCAGCATCACCATGAAACGGTCAGCCTCATTTAGTGAAGATAAATCCCCGTTGAATGACATCAGCTTCTTTGTCTGGAGTGTCAATATAAAAAAAAAGGTTAATTAGAATACCACAGTGGAGACATGGTGAAAAGGCTTGTTTACCTCCACATCATCAGGCAACAGCTTATTAAGCTCTCTCAGTTTCCCGGAAGCAAAGCACATGTTTCCGTGCCTAACAGCCTCTACAATGTCCTTCGGTGGCCTGTAAAGTGTACCAAAACACAGATGAGATGCTTTTAAATGGCACATTTGAGTGTTATTGCTGAGAGTTTTTGAAAATGAACAATAAACTACTTGAACCAACTTCTATATCTTTTTACTGACAGCACTACATAAATGAACAACTCAGATTTGTATGTGAAAGTGTCTCAAAAACCATAGCACAGGATCTGCTCAGGAAAGGAATTTGCAACATTTTTGGAAATATTTCATTAGAGATTTTTAAGAAAATAATGTCCATTTTATACGTAACCTTTTAAATTGTTTGAGTAGAATACCAATATTCATACTTTTCTTAGAGTTGAGAATTGATACCTAAAAAACAAAAACACAAACATGTACATCAACTTCTATGCTTGGAAAAAGGCATGTCATTTATATTCGGTGAGAACAACAAAATGTTTTTTAAACAAATGTCTACATTCTCCATTATAGCATTTCACATTCTACATTTCCCAATTTAACATTTCATAGCTTAATTTTCTCACATGCTCCTTTAAATAGACATGTATCAATAGTCCAGACCAGCACAAACATCCTCAGGTCACACTTTTCTGTGTTAACAATAAAATATAAAAGATAAGGTGTCTTCTTGGACTGAAATTATAAAGAGTGCATTGGTTACTGATGATTACTTTTCAGTGTGATATGGAAAATTTAACAAAAAAATTTATTAAACATGACAAAAAAATAAAGAAAATGTGAATGCATCACTACAGTGCAGTGCATTCTGGGAATTTGAAACACAGGAACCTGGATCCCATTGATCTCTATAGGTGCATTATATCATATTTACACTGACTTGCAATAAACTGTATGCGCTCACATTACAAACAATGAAGAAAATCATGTATGGAAATGTTTTCTTGCGGCAGCTCGTTGATACCCTGTCAGTTACGGATAAGCTGGTTCATTTATTGGACCTGCTTCCTCTGCATCTGTGCTCGGCTTCTCTAGTTCGACTAGAGACATTGTATGGAATGACTATTTTGTCTTTTTAATAGGTATTACTATAAAACGGTCTGCTTTTTCTGTGGTGATTTGCATTGATTTACATTGTGCACTACTGAGCGTGTCCGAATACATGGCAGAATGCAACTTGTCATCATGTAAATTCCCATTTTCTATTGTTTTTGGAATTCCAAAGAACCTGACGCCGCACATACTGAAAATTAAATATAGTAAGACTGAACCCAAAAAGTCATTTGAATGAAACATGAATACGAGCATGATTATTGATGCTTTTAAAATCAATTTCTGAAATCCTTGGTAATATAATTCTCTTAATTTTAAGAAGTTCAAATGGTGAGGTCTAAACCATTTTTTTTTTTCAAAAGAGACCAATAAAAATCAGTTTTTCAAAAATTACAAATACAATTAGTTATTTTATA
>CAIGQW010034901.1:833393-846636 GCA_903798125.1 Danio choprae
AAGAATATAAAGTGCAGACGTTGCTGAGACTTATTTCAGTATGTTGATTTTCAACTAATATTAAAACTTTAATTAATTAATTAATTTTTTTCAGTGGATTAACTTGCATAAATCAATCGTTCACCTTACAAAATAAAGATTTTGATGTCACATGAACATTAAAATAAGAAACTGAATTTTTTTGGATGGGTCCCACACACAAGGATTAACATTAGACTGTTTGTTGCATTTAAAAAGATCGAAAACCCCCAGTATAAACATTTTAATTTAATCAGTTTTTATAGTTGACACTATGATGTGCTTTGAGCTATTAATATGGCCTTAGGAAAAAGAGGGTTAAATGGAAATAAGTTGCTCTTTCCTTTCACTGGTTCTCAGAAGACAGTATATCCAATACTTGAGCTTTATCAGAGCTGGAAGTCACCTCTCCAGATCAATAGATTGAACATTTGAAAGGTGAGAGACCCAACAGAGTAATAGATTGAGTTGATATAGGCCACTAGCGAGTACTAGATACAATGTTTAATTTACCCTGCACTTCCAGCCTTGATAAATAAGAGATGACATCTGAGCTGCCTTTCAATCTTTCAGTACAGTCCCAACCAAAGGGCCTCACTGGTGGAAAGTACAACTGTAGATATACATGACTAGTATTCCATGGCAAATTCTTTAGCTTTACAACAAAGCAATGGCACTTACGTTCTCAGATTCTGCAGCGATTTGCGAAAGGCCCCACACACTTTTTCGGACCGTCCCACCCTTGCGGATCAAACCGTGGTGCTCGTTGTGGCTGAAAAGCTCCTCCATACGCTTAGTGTCCAGCTCAAAGTTCTCAAGGTTGCGTTGGGCTGTCCAGACATTGCGCTTGCCCAATACACTATGCCTAGGGATGGCGTCCCAGTTGAAGTTACGCATTCTGGAGCGCCGTTGGACAGTCCGGGTGAAGGGGTCCCCCATGAGTGAAGGAGGTGGGGGTGGTGGAGGTGGAAATAGTGGTGGTGGTGGTGGTGGTGGTGGTGGAGGGAGAGGAGGAGGTGGAGGGCCCAGGGGAGGAGGCTGGGCAGGACGTCTGAATGGTGAGGTTTCATTTTGAAAGCACCTGGAGGGATCGTGAAGATCAGGAGGTAGAGATGCTGTGGTTACAACTGATGCGCCATCCATTGGAGGACACAATGTGGATATCCAGTGGATTTAATTCCAGTTCACTGGAGGGATCTGATAGAAATACAAAATATATATATAAATAAATATATACATAAAAAGAAGGAATTCACACCATCCAAAATTTCTATCATCAGTAACATATACCAAGTAAATCCAAAATTAAGGGCAATTAAAAGGCAAACAGTGTATTGTAACTGTGTTCACAACTGTGGTTTGGTTTTCTTGGTTCATTTGGCCAGGACAAAAAATATATTTAGTTTGCTTTATGACTTATATTTTTCAATGGAACGAAACAAACATCCAAACCAACATTGGGCTAAATTCTTGTTGTAGGTGCATAGTTTGCGTATATGACGTTTTTAACATCTGAGAACTATTATAAAATGTCTTTTGTCAAAACAGAAATTCATATTTTGCATTTTTTGCATATTTCTGTCAAACTATGCCAGAGTAACCACACCAGCTGACTGCAAACTTTTTACATTTTACATCTATACATACAAATATACCCAATGTTAAAACATAAACAGGTATAGCAAGTTGCTTATTTGAAAAAGGTAGCTATGCGAGCCAACCAAGATAATATTTTACAATACCAATTTGCCTAGGAACTTCAACAGGCAGATAAACAAACCATTTCATTAAAACGATCAAGCATAGAGACTACTTTGCATATCACACATACTTTGGTCTCCTTATTTTTTAATTTCACTGACTGTGTAATGCTTTAACCTGTAATGGAAGCTACATATCCAACATTTAAAGCTAAACTTTTAATATACTTTTATTATACTCTCACTTAAGGCCCAGTATTGAATGGTTTCTCTGTTTTTTGGGATATTTCTTCAAGAGTAACTTGATTTAAAGGAAAGGCAATAAATTACAAGTAAACAGGGACCACTAGTTCTTATTAAAACCAACAAAACTGCTATTATAAATTAAGCAGTGGTAACTACACTACACCTACACATATGGTCATTTATAAATGTATACATAAATAGTATAGCTAATTTATATTAATATGAAATAATTATATATCTAAAGTATAAATATATTATTTTTGTATAATTACACTGAGTACTACTTAATCTAACGTTACAGCAATTCAAAATGCACATTTACAAAACATGCAGTGCAAACAAATACATAGAGATCTCTAGATTATTCAAGTTGTAGCTTTTTTTTAGAAAGAAAACAACAAGGTTAACAAGGATCAACAGTTCACAGTTCAGATGAATCAAAATCATGGTAAAAAATACATTGACATCAGTTGATACATAACACAAAAAAGTAATTAAAAGACAACCAAAAAGACAAAAAAAAACTACGTCAAAGCTACAGAAAGTGGCAAAAGTAATTTGTTTTCCAATATACATACCGGTAGATAAATAATATCAGGTTGACTGCTGGTGAACGCTTAATGAACCGACGTCCATGCCGGAGAAAGTCAACAGATAATCCACATGTCAAACGCCATCAACTTCCAGCACGAGCACTTTAATGGATGGGGAGCAGCCACACCCCCTCACGCGCGGTCACGAGCCGCATCCTGCCCTCACCTGAGCAACTCTCACCTTTGCTACTTAAAATACTTTCAGAAGCAAAAAACATCATAAATAGCTAAAGAAGGAAACTATACACTGGGTCATTATGTTAATTTATTTTTAGTAACAGATCCCGCGACCAGTTTAAATTGTAACGGTCGTAACTGACAAGAAGCCCCTGCTTACATTTAAAGGTAAGAGGTCGTGTCGTTTTTATTTATAAAACGCTAAAAACGAAATTATTGTGCCCATTGTCTTTAAACAGTGCATGGTTAATATAGAAGTGTTTTTTAATTTTATTTTTGTAGAAATTGATTTTCGGGAAAATTGGTTTGGCTGTGTATTTGGTTACCGTATAAAGGTTAACGAGATAGTTAAAAGTAATTTAAAAATAACAATTTACTTCACACTCGAGTAGTTCCAGACCTTAATGAGTTTATTATTTCCTGTTAAACAAATTAAGTTACATTGAATTTGTTTGTAAACTGGTAGCCATTGAATTTCATAACAAACAATAGCAACATTGTTCAAAATATCTTCTTTTGTGTTCAACAGAAGAAACATTCAAACAGGCCTCGAAGAAGTGGAGGGTGAGAAAATGATGACATACTTTTTGGGTGAGCTATCCTTTTAACAATGCATTTTATAATTTTATTTTAATTATCCAGTGATTTAAGGATTGTTTAATTTTATTTAATTTTATTTTTTAAAGACATCTCTGTAGTATCACATTCAACATTACCCCCTAGTGGTCAACATTAATTTTGCAGGGTCTGACTCTTGACTTCAGTTCTTTTGTTAAAAGAGTTCAATATTTAGGATAGGAGACAACCATATTCAAACAGACAGAGCAAAACAGGACAACCAGAAATTGACAACAAGACAACAATTGCAAACTTTTCAAATTTTTATCTGGTGGGTTCTTGTTCATTTGTTGTTGGTCAAAGGCTAACATCCTGGCATTCCAGTTTCAAAATCTGTCTCATCTTTACATATATACAGTCATTCATACACTACAATATCACAAAGCAGCCTAAAATATTGATTGTACATAAATACGGTAATATTTATAACCCTTTCATTTTGCATTCTAAAACCAGGCCTACTAACGGAGTAAGCAAAGTCAAACACTTGTTAACAGAAATCAAAATGATAATAATAATAATAATAATGATTATAATCCCCCAAAACAACAAACAAATGTAATGGATGCATTTGTTTTTATCTAAAAGAAACAGAAATGTACTGGGACAAATGTATATCCAGGTTTAGTGTTGAGGAGGTCTAAACTTATAATCCTGTTGCTTTGGAACAAATGTCCATCACTTCATGGATCAGTTCAGTCTTTCTAGGGTGTGAAATACTTTTCTCTGACAAAAAAAAAAAAAAAAAGAAACGCCAACTTCCATTTTTACTTCCCAACAAATGTCAAGATATTAAAAGAACCCATCAAAAACAAAGCCCCTTAGAGTCTCTCTTCTGTGCTTATGGAGTGGTCCATAAAAATAAAAAATAAAAACATTTTTTTTAAAGCAAAAAACATGATGTTCAGCAGGTGACATTTAAAACAATTTCAAACATCCTTTAACATTCTCAAGAAACCTTTCTCTTTCCTCCTAGAAACATTATTTTCTTGCACTACTACCCACAGTGTTTAACTGAAGCGCTGAAGAGGATTGAATCTCAATGCATGGAAAGGTACAACGGATGGCATCAGACCTGCCATGCAAAAAAACACACAGGGAACATCCAATACAGGCATACATGAAAATACACTCTAAAAACATCTTCAGTATTGCTCCATCTCAAGCTTAAAAAGATTTAGTGCAATGTTCACAAGTGCTGAACATTAGATCATAGTTGTCATTTCAGTCTTCTATAATGAAACAAAAATAATGACATGAAGTTATAAAACAGCCTGCACTTTAGATCTTATAACTGCAGTTTGTTTAGAGAAGCAACAAAGTGTATTTTGAGATTGCTGGGTGGAGGAGGGGGAAGCACCAATTTCAAAGGGAAAGAAAGGTAAAACAGTGTTTTAAAAAAATTGCTAAGGGGAAAACATCTGATTATGCTATTTTAAAAATGCATTTAACGGATGTTATTATGAAATTGTAATATGTGTAAGTGGCAATCACAAAATACATTTGTACCATTTTTTAAAATGTTAAATAATGTTTTGGGTTAATGGAAAGATACAATATTAATATTATGATGTGTGAAATGCTACTATGATATTATAGGGCACATAAAACCTTCATTTTGGATTTTTTTCGTAGGCAGATACAAGGGGTTAAACAGGATGCATCAAAACCAACAGGAAAGACAGAATTGAATTCAGAATGGCAGAATATTATTTTTTTGTTTGTTTGTTTTTTGTAATCCTGACAGAACACAAGTCAGTACATAAACTTTAGTGCACATAGAGAAAGAGGCAGATAATATGGGTCATAACCATTGGCCCGTGTTTAAAAAAAAAAACTAAACTCATACATATACTTCCTTGAATAACTTCTGATTATTAACTTAAAATGATTATAATAAACCTACAAACTTTTTTTTTTACAGCATTATGCATTGGTGCATAATACTACAGTAAACTATAATTGTCAGAACAAATCATTTGTAAAAATTGCTTTAAAAAAAAATCTTCATTTTAAAACATGATGATATTGACTGGAGACAGTGATTTTTAGATCCATCCTTCATTCTGGAGTTTTGTTAAAATGTGCAAGAAACTACACACCCACATTGGGTGAAAGTTTGTCCAGAAAAGTTCAAAGAATTATTCATTTCATTAAACGAGACTCAACTGAACAAACATTGACTCTACAGTATTCTTGTGGCTTAGTAAATGTACAAAGGATGCAATACCGATATCAGATAAATCTGTATCTGGATTTTAACAAAATAAAATCACATTTAGTCAGAACCACTGAAACTCTGTGAAAGGAATGATATGCATTCTTCATCAGCTACAAGACAGGTGAGGGCAGTAGCAAAATAAAATAAAAGTAAAAATAAAATTTTTACAGACAAAACTAAAAAAGGAAACTGTGTCACTGACAGAGAGAATATTGAGAATTGTCTGCTGTTCTGACTGATATATCAGAAGGATTGTTTCAGTCAGTTTAATGACATTTATAAGGATGAAGCTTGCACTGGATACCCTTGACATTTGATTGGAGCTTTAAGGACTGGTCACATACCAAAGGTGACAATTCAGACACTTGAAAACAGTCTCAGAGCAAGAATAGGATGAGAAGGAGAAGAATTAAGGAAGAGAAGTGTAAAGAGAGTTAGTGTTAAAGGGGCTCTGTTGGAGCCTTGTCTCTTCTAGCATCTCAGATTGCTGGTCTCTCGGGGTCCTACTGTGTTGCTCTGCGGGGCTAAAGAAATACAACAGGAAACCAGGGGTAACGGAGCACTTTCACTGTTCCTCCAGCCAAGAGGGTTTGTCGGCTCCTGGTGGTTTGAGTTTAATGTTGAACTGCTTGAGGGTCTGTTCCAGCTGCTGCTGGTTTCCAGCAAAGTAGGCAGAGATGGCATTATGGAACAGCAGAAGTTGCTTGTGCATCACTTTGACCTGTAGAAGAGAGACAAACACACTGTGTCAGAAAACAAAAAGCAACAGGACTTGCAGAGGAAGTTATCCAGGTGGTCTGGCACCTTATTTTCTTCCAGGAACTTGATTTTGATGGTGACATCACTGCGGAGACGTTCATATTTGTCCTTTTGGATCTGGTACTGCTGCTGAGCAGCCTCGATACGAGCCATAGTAACAGCGTCCCGTGGGCCCATGTTCAACTCCTCCAGATCTGCCCTGTACGCATCGAACTCCAGCCTACAGAACAGAGAGACATTAGAAAACAAATGGCCTTTTTCCTGAGATATAGCCTCCAAAACTATTCACATGATATATTCTGATGCCCTAAAATATTTGTTAAACAGACGAAAATGTATATAGACATGGTAAAACATGTATAAACAACATGCATTTACTTTCACCATGCCCTGAAGCCCCAATGTCATCATCAATTGCAATGTTTCACATTAGACATCATTGCCTACCTTAACTTACAGAATTTTTTTTTTTTTTTTACAGTTTAATTTGTTCCTGAAACAGCAATTAAATTGTTATAATTTCACCTTGGTTTCGTTCCTTTTCACAAGGAAACATTTTTAAATTGACCAAGTCATGTGCAACTGTCCCAGGGTTTTTCCTCCATAGAAAATTACAAAGTGGCAACCTCCATCAAATTTTGTACCACCCCCACCTTTTGACAAAGATCAGGCAGTCAGTCACGGCTACCGACAGACCCCTAGTGATGCTCGAGCACTGGTCATGTAATTAACAATATTTACTGTTAGCCTTTTTAAAAAAAAGATATATATTTTTATGTGATAAGACTACAAGAATAATGCAAAACGTGTTTGTTTTAAAAAGCAAAACATTAATGATCGGAATACCACCTTCACCTGATTTTGAGCCAGAAAGTACTGTGTCCTATTATCAGTCTGAATTGTTTTTTTACCAATCATCCTTCAGGATGAATAAACAATTGTTTTACTGCTTATTGTAGTTTTTGTTCTAGCTGCCATTATATACTTCAGCATTTTAAGCTTAAATCAAACCTTTTATTATTATTATTATTATTTAGTATTTCAATTAGGATTTTCCAACCAATTTTAAATTCATCATTTTAATTTCCCTGAGGTTAAGTAACTTATATTTTGAAAGACATTAGCAAAACAAACAGTGCTGTGCTTCATGCAACATTCATATTCTTGAACCTGTTTTTTTTTTTTTGCATTTTTTTATTTTCTGAGCCTAATAACACACATTTCTGCTGAGCCTGTGAACACAGTAAGAGACATTTAGATTAGTCACCACTAAAATGCTGAGGTATGTTGTGTTATTTGCGTTCACTGAATTCAGCAACTGCACAAATTCACTCATCATAAATACCAAGTGCAGAAACAATGCAAGACATTAATTTCACAGCTTTACTGATTATAAGGAGAAATATGTTTTTTAGTTTAACTACCTTGTTCTTGTGATTTTTGACTTTTTTTGGTCTGGAGTGCAATTACCATGTTTGTGTATATACCCAAACAAATCGATCTACAAGAGAAAACAAGCAGGGCTCCAAAAAAAATCCTCCAATTGAGCCAGGTGTGGAAACACTTTAAATGTAGACAGCAAAGCAGATCTAGGTAAATCAAGTAACCGCACAACACCATCAAAAGTTTCCAAAGGTCTCAGCTTGTACCATACAAAATAGATAACAGTGGAAGTGGATATCCTACTGCCCTTTTATTTTTAATCTAAAGACTGAGTTAGAGTACCAAGGGTTAGGTATCAATGCCTGTTAGCGCTTCACTCTGAGTTCATTTAATACCAGCTCATCTGGACATGTAGGAATATTCAATAGTAAACTAGACAACTCCAACACATAATGACCCTAACATCTAGTAGCATTAGAGGTAAAATAAATAAATAAATAAAACACAATGACATATTACAATTCCAGTGCTTAAAATTCCTGCCCTTACAGAAAGTTGGGCTTTTTTATACTATAATGAAGTAGAGCATTTCAAAACAAATGAAAGCTACAATACTAGAGGCTAGAGCAGGAGCAGCTTTTACCTGGCATTCTCATACATCTTGATAGTCATCAGTGTGTCTTCCATCGTTTTGTTCACAAGTGTGTTGATGCTGGACACAAAAAAATTGATGGCACCAAGCAGAGTCTCTCCATTCTTGCACAACAACTTTTGCGTTTCTGCATTGTATCCAAACTCATCCTGTACATGAACAATAGCACAAACCTCAATATTATATATTATCAATATTAAAAATATATTTATATATACACAGAGTGACAAGGACTCTAAGAACATTAAACATTGTTTTGCTAAAAACAACTAAAGCTGAAATAAAATATAAATGCTGAGTGAAAATAATAAAATTAACAATGCTGCAATGGTAATGAGCAGGGATACAAAAATAAGTTTAAGCCAAAGTACTAAACTACAAGTACTAAAAAAGTACTAAAAAATATTTAAAATGACAAAAATTAAAACTACAATTAAAACGAAAACTCAAAACTCAAAAATTGAAGCCAATTTAAAATATTCCTAAATACAATAATAGTAGGAACTTATAATTTCTGTGGTATTGCATATGTTAATCACAGAATCCAGTGAAAAACAAGCAATTTGATGTATAATGTAGAAATATCCTACCTAATCAATGTATACCTAGTTAAATCAATGTGTCTATGAATATTAAACTGCAAATTAATAAACTGCCCTAATAACAATTACTAAACTTATATTGCTCCACTGAGCCCATTACAGCTTTAAACACTGATTATACACAGCTTTAATTCCAGTTTTAGACAACAAATCCAGCAATGCTAGAGACACATATATATTATTACTGAAGTTATCCCAAAACATCTGTCTTTTTTACCACTATATATTTTTAATACTGACAGTTTGAATGATACATTCAGCAACAGCTTAAAATAAGTACGTGTATTTACACCAGTCCCACGATTTTCTACGACAGTAACAACAAATGTCATAAACCTTAAGATGGCTCACCCGAAGTTCTGGAGACTTCTGACTGAGGTCAGCAAAAGTGTCTCCAAGGGCGTGTTGTGTCTGCACCATGCTGTAAAAGTGGTTAGTTAGCGCTCGTGCTAAACGCAGCACATTCTCGTACTTCCGTTTGGTTTCCTTCAAAACCTCAATCTGAGCCTCCAGCTCCAAATCCACCGTACGTGATCCTCGGCCAAACCTCTCAGAGATCATTTGTTTGGTGCACTGAGAGAGAAAGAGAGAGATCACAAACGGCTTCAAAATAATAGTTGCTAAGTTAGGGATAAAGAACACCCAGGCAGTTGTTATAACAGAATAAAGCCTGACAGGTTTATCAGCAGCCCTACGTGAAGTGGCTGTTGTAAAAGAATGAAGGTCTTTATTTTGCGAAAACAATCATCCTGGATGTACTTTATCCTGCTTGCATTGTTCTGAGCCATAATAGTTTGTAAATTCCTAAATTAAATGCAAAGCTGACAGAAAGAAAACAGCTGATGGAGCGTACATTATATGCGCATTATTCACTCACAAAATGGCGCCAAAAAGTCAAAAACAAAGTTGACAGAAACGAAACTGATTAAAGCATAATAACCTACATATTATTCATTCAAAAGACAGCGCTAAACAGTCAATAACAGCAGCATAACAGTCAAACATATATATATATGAATGTGGATGCAAGTATATGGATTTGAATTTGTATTTACCGACAGTCAAAGTGATTCAAATTTCCAGGATGATCCTGTGTTATTTAGCGGTTGTTATCTTGGAATAACATACCTTGGAATGTGACAACTGGCCAATCAGAATCGAGAACATAACAGAACATCTAATAAGAAACATCAACATTTAATTGACAAACCTTGTATGTGTTGAGACCCCATTTCTTCATTATGTCAAATTTCTCCACAGCAACGCCTCTTGTGGCTTCTTCTGCCGTCATGGAGGAATTGCTACCGGAGTAATCCATATTGGACCCTGATGAACATAAAATGATTACAGTAGGTCTCTATTTATGCGCATACACTGTACAAATGTCTATACATAACAGTTTAACATCAATGTTATGGCCATTATTGCATCAGAGCGATGTGAAACAGATGAGATGAGAGAACATATGAATGTGTTTTACTGAATTGGGGGATGTGTTGCCAAAGAGCGCTTAAAGTCAGCGCCCTTCTAGGATACCTGGGATACAGAGGTTGTCATCTGATTGGCTGGCTATTCGGCAGGCTGCAATCTGGCTTGGGGCAATGCTAACACCCCTGGACTTCATTCGGAGGTCTGGAGGGAGTTATGGCCAGGGATAACAGGGGATGTTGGGTAATTGGGAGCAGGGAGTGGATATGGCAAGTTTAAAAAAATGATTGGGAGCAATGATTTTTTCAAATGAAATGTATTATCGCATGTAAGTGTGACGTTTATGGGAATAATGCCAGTGCATATGTGTGTGAATGTGAAAGAACAGCAGGAGAACGGAAGGAGGGGGAAAGGGAAAAGGAGAGGATGAAAGAGAAAAGGTGAAATTGTAATGAGATGAAATGAAAACAGGAAAGCACATGACTGCTATTTTGTTAAACCTGCTGCCTAATGACAAACAGATAGAGACAATTCACTTCACAGTTTATTTAAAAATCCCACAACAGTTTTTTTAAACCCCAATATGTCGGATCATTTATTTTTAGTAGCATGTGTTCATTTACACAGAAACAGACTTGAGTATCAGACTGTTCTGTCCTAAAAACATTACACTTTTTTTTTTACACCCAGCCATTCTGCAGCAGATTTTTTCCTAACCATTTCCTCAGCAAGAATAAAGCCAGATTAAACTTTCAAACTGATTTCCGAAAGTAATTTTCAAAAGATGCCTCATTACAAACTTCTGCAAGGAAACCTTAACCCTGGAAAGAAAAAAAATCTTGAAAGAGAAATGCAGCCCGTTCCAATCTGCTAAAAGAGTAAATGAAAGCCAGAAAAACAGAAGCGATTCAATTTATTCCTGCAGAACAGCATCCCATGCCCTGAGAAAAGATTAAATGGTTTTGGGAAAAAAAGTATGAATAAAGGCATCACGAGAAGTTGATACAAATGACCTTGCCCTTCATTTGGAATGTGTCTGTTGCCCAGAAAATCAGTGTTAATTCGGACTGCAGGGCCTAAAAAAGGGTAAAAGACACAGAAAGTCCTCACTGAATCAGAATGCAATAGATTTACACTAATATCAAGGCCCCAGGATAATCAGTTTACAATCAGTTTTACTACATATCATGCCCAGAAAAAGGTTGGACTGAATTATAATTAAAATTAGACCTAGCTGAGGTGACTTCATAAAAGTTTATATTTTTTCATAGGACATTTATTTCAAACAAACAAACTCTAAACCTAAGTTCATTCATCTCCAAGAATCTGTGGCCTTTTCACTCTGGTTAATGTCAAACTTTAAAGCCATTAAGCATGACTCACAAACTAGTTATATACACAATGGTCAATGCCTCCAGGAACCCTGGCTCTTGTCTGGATTGTGCCACAAGAGAGATAGGAGTGAAAAAGCCAGAGGAAATTATGCAAATCAAATTGCACATTTTAATCCAAACCTCCACAGAAAACATGCGTTTCAGAAAGTAGAAAATAGTCCTTCCAAACACCACCAAAAAAAAAAAAAGTCACCAGGCTAATTAGACTGTAATTTCTTTAGCCTAACATTTTCAAAATAAGCAGTTTTGCTAGATGAGACTGCATTGTTCTTGTGAAGAGCTAAAGAATGACAGCCTGCAATACCTTTGATGGAGCTGGTCGGAATGATGCCTTCTGTTGTACCTCCATAACCACCTGATACAATGCTGGTCTCATTTAAGTTGGGGCCAGACACCATTACCTGCTGCAAGTCCTGGAGAGATAGAATCAGAAAGAGGATGAGATCTTAAAAATGCAACATTACAACCAGCATTATTTTTCATGAAGTGAGCCAATTCTGTAAGTTCCACACATGCACAAACAAGCTGTAAATTAATAGGGTTATTAATTAAAATTATGTATGACAACAACAATTTTTTAACTACCTGTAAAAATAATGCCTCTGAAAAATGTATGAGTTTCCTTGATGTATTTAAAGAAACCAAAAGCCAAAGCTTACAGAACAATTACAGCACAAAGAAGCAGCAGTTTTCTATCTGAACCAATTCACATTAATGATTCTAAAAGCATTTAGGAACCAACATCAGTGTGGCAAATTTTATCGGGGACCATAAACCAAGAAAAAGGGCCACCTTACAAATAAACAAAACAAACATTATAGGCTGATAAAAGAAGTTTTAGAAACAACACCAAATTAAATTGTACAATATTTGACAGTCTACATAATTATTTAAATAGCTTTACATTGCAATCATTATTGAGCAAAAGGCTTGGCACAAAATGCAACACTCAGAATTTAATATGAGGTCCATTTTTCACCTAGACAGAAAAACTAATTGACTATAGGCCACTCAAAAAAAAACTTAAAAACACTGGGTTATCTTGTTTTTTGTTTTACTTGACTTACAATTTATACAGGGTTAAGAATTCTGGGTTTTTAAACTGTACATACTTAACATCTTTGTTGCATAATTGTGGTGCTAGTGTCATCAACTGGATGAATGCAGCAAGTGACTAGTTTACCTTAAGGCTCTAATGTCATGCAACCACTTATTATAAACTGCCATGCCAAAACATTTTTGGTGAATGAACTTTCCAGACTATAAAGGTAAGAATAAATATAAAAATAATTTAAAGAATAAAAAGTATCTTTATCACTCCAATTAAAGAACTGTTTGTATACAACAAGTTGTTTCCATGACTACCCAAAGAATGTTATTCTGAGGTACACAACTGACTGTTGGCTCTTAAGTTTGTAAATGCAACATTTTAACATTGCATAATTTCATAAT